>LVTN01002776.1:0-20614 GCA_001649415.1 Musa itinerans
TCACTTTCCTTGTCCCTTGAGAAGCAGCCATATGGTTGCTCCTCTTGCTTTCATGTATATATTGCTGGTATTGAATTCTAAGGAATATGTAGACCGGTGATAAGAGAAGAAACTAAAGAAATTAGGAGAAGGAAAATGGCAGTTAAAGATAAACATAACAAGAAGTACAAAGCTATAAACATTACACCACAAGAAGGAAGCAGTAGTAAGAACAACAAATGAATTGCAATGACAACCTCTCAAAAGAACAGTCCAAGGGACTTCAAAAGAAAACAACTGGTATGCAGAAGAAGATAGCAGAACAAAGCATGTCCGCAAAGCATGATCCCACATGAAGATAAGTAAATGATTCTATCCTCATAAATACATAGCAAAATTGAAACTAAATTTGGAACACAAAATACAACAGTCAGAAATATCTCATTTTCATTTTAGTTACCAAGTTTCACAATTAAAATTGAATTTCAAAAGCTGTGAATTTTATATCTTTAACCACTATTATAACTATTGTGTGATATGGAATGGTGACCCGTGTACAAACACATACACAGTTCCTAGAATGCTAAGTAACCAGTGTCCATGATTCTCTAAAATTTAATCCATAATGATCCTACCCAAGAAAGCATATAACTGTTATTGCCAAATGAGCTACTTTTAGTCTCTAGGAACAAAAAGGTAAGGATTCACAGATGTTATAATCTTCGATGAGAAGATCATAAACAGTAAGTACCACCAAGAAAAGAGTTCTCTACAGAATCCCAGACAAGGATTACTTAAACCTTTTGTTTTCTGACTTGGACTGTTTGGTTAAGGTTTTACAATTAGCTGAACATTATACCATACTTAAACCTTTGTTTTCTGACTTGGACTGTTTAGTTAAGGTTTTACAATTAGCTGAACATTATACTAAATTGTCATATCATATAGGGAGAATAAGTAATAATATAAAAAAAGTGTCAATCAATATATTAAGAAACTTGCAAAGCTTGATATATTATTACATCAAGAAAAATTTGAACTTCTTCACAATATTTACACTAATCATAAACTTCCTTTTTCTTTTTGAAGAAAACTACACTAATCTCAAACCTAAAGCAGTGAATTCCTTTTCCTCCAAGTTCCTATCCAAAGATCAGTTTGATACCTTTTGTATTTGACTTGTCATACATATCCTTCCGGATGTCATCATTCTCTTCATTGTCATCTGCTTCCTGTCCACCATTTTCTACATCACTTTCACTAGCCGTTTCCCACTCAGAATCATCAGCTTCTGGGCCATAGACATCTCCAGATCCATCCTCAGTAGGAATGCCCCCATGCTTAATAGCTGCTTCTCTGAATAACCATGCAGCATGCATCTGCTTCTTCACTAACCTTTCAGCATAATCAGGAACTTTGTTGTGCCTTAAAGAAAGGTCAGGATCATTAGATTGAGAGCACTCATTAATGAAAAGAATGGCATCTAACAAGCTCTCCTTCACCAATCCAAGCATATCATATGCTTGGGCTCTTCTCCATAAGCTTTTTGCATGACGATTAGGAGGGTTATGTAGGCACAACGCTCGTGTAGCATCACTTATGGCTGCCAGTGGCTGCTGCAAGAGAAGATAACACTGAGCCCTATTGCTGTACAATACAAGTCTTTCCTTTCTGGACTTCATTGGACACAGTGCCAAAGCTTCAGAGTATTTTGATGCAGCCCCTGAAATATCTCCTGAAGAGAATAAAGAGTTTCCTTCGAGCTTAACAACCAATGCTGCAGCTTGTTTTATTTGGAGATCCTCCTTTGGCATGTTCTTCTCCCATTTTATTCTCTGCCTGGAGCTCAAAAGCTCATCAATCTGTTCTTTTGTACGACTGCTGATATAGTTGCGTGCTGTCACTTGTGCCTGGCAGCGTTCTTGAAGAACATTAACAATGGTGTCTCCTAATCTTTTATGATCACCAAGAGCAGAAATTTCTGCTAAATCTGTGAGTGTCGGAGCTGCCTTATCTATCACCTATTAAATGAAATGAATAGACCCTCAAACAACTGTAATAGATTAATGTTGTAACCATTACACAGGCTTATACTCATTGAATAAAAAATACAACTGAAATCTGATTCATCATGCATGGACTATGAAGGAATTGGTAACAGTTTACTTGAGACCGCAAAGCCAACAAACTTCATCTAGACCTCCCACAAATTATTCTCTTTCCAGACCATGCAATGCATCACATGATTCATACATTTTCAAAAGGACTAAGCTGTTCTTAGTTTTGAACATAAAGAAACTAAGGCTATAAAGTTGATATGGTGAGTAAATATTAGCTATATAATAAATTTTATGACTAAGCTCAGTGACAACATGACTTGGATATAACTGCTTCAAGACTGCCTTTTCTACTTTTTACAATTTCGTATGTCCCCTCTATAGCAGCCATCCTGTAAAATCAAGCCACATCTTGATGTTATATAGGTAAGGAATCATTTGCAGGAGAGTTTTATACACACCATATAAATTTGACCAAGATATATTGAATGGTGTGCAACTCTGATTTACTGAATCTCAGATTAGAATGCCAACATAGCCAGATGCAACTGAAAGAAGTAACTTAGGCATATTTGTCATAAGAAAGATATATTGAATGGTGTGCAACTCTGATTTACTGAATCTCAGATTAGAATGCCAACATAGCCAGATGCAACTGAAAGAAGTAACTTATGCATATTTGTCATAAGAAAGTTCAATTAGGAAGTTGAACAAGTAAAAGAATGCAAAAAAAAAAATCTCTTAGCAGCAAGGAGACGGAACAACCTATGCAGTGCACATTGAAGTGTACAAACTAGCCAGTCACCAATCTATGCAATTTCTTTCATGACAAAGCAATAAACAGCCTAATATTTCATGGAATACAATGAATCTATTATTGCCTTACCTTGTTTGAAGTGCTCTGGTCTTCAAGTAACCAAAGAAGACAGTCGATAGCCATATACTGCCAGTCATCTGATGATCGAGCAATGTTACATAGTGCTTCGATAACACCAGGACAGTTAGCAACAGGACCCCTGCCAAGCTTGTGTTGACAAATTGTGCGCAGCAAGCCAATACCTGCTGGAGAGTTCTCATTAACAAGTCCACCCCACATGGCTGGTAATTTGACCAAAAATTCTGGCTTGCATATGTCAAAGAGAAACTCTGGCTTAAAAGCAAAGCAATTGATAAGCTGAAGAGACCAGCATTGCAGCTGGCTGGCCCATTCCTCTGCCTTCCTGGACTCCATTTCCACGCCTCCCATACCACGGGTAAGCAGATCACAATGGTAGCTTATTCTCCTATCCACAAACTGGTAAAAGTGAGAATAGACAATCTCTAGAGAACTTGATGCGAGCTGAATGGCAAGCTCGAGGACTTCCCCATGACTTGCAACTGCTGGAAATGTACTAGAATAAGTTGCCAAGTGCCCCAGTGCCCTGACTGCGACCCTCTGCTCCACCCAGGTCAGTCTACCTCTTAAAAGCTCAACCAAGGGAGGAATGACTCCAGCATGAACCGCTCTTTCAGCAAATTCTTCCATATTCATTGAGTAGGAACCTATTATATGAGCTGCATAGTATGGAATATATATGTTCTGGTCATGTGAAAGCCAAAGCCTGTTTTTTAAGCCCTTCCATATTAATGCAGTCATGCATTCAAATATTCCCAAATTAATGAACTCAGGATCATTTGGATGAGCCATGGCAGTGTTCCAAAGGCCACTGACAGGGAGAACTTGGCCATCATCATCCTGTGCCGGAAGCTCTCTGAAGAACTTCAGAATACTTGTTCTACGCTTGCTGGGATTGCCTTCCTTCATGACACAGAAGAAGCAACCTGGATAGGGGCAATCTGATGGAATCTTATCCATGACAAAAGGAACCAGCTATAGACTCAACCTGAGATATATGTTTGCAAACTTCAGAAAGACCTGATCCGCATAAACATCACAACTAAATACATCAAGATTAAGTTCTGAAAAAAAAAAAAGATCAGATAGAATAGGATCATCAAATGAAATAATAGATCTTTGAACTACAAAACAAGAAATATGCTAGATATTTTGTATCTATAAATTGAAAAGAAACACACACATGCATACACATACCAAGAAACTGCTTTAGTTATATCTTTCACCATCAATATCGACAGGAATCAACTGAAGAAGAAGAAAATGAGAGAGGCAAAAGAAACTAAGGGAGAGTGGACAAAAGGAAGAGAGAAGGGAGGAGGAGGAAGGGAAAACCCTAACCTTACTCACAGGCATCCGCACCCCCAACTCACAGATTCAAGTCACCACTTTCTGCAGTGTCTCACAGATAATGATGGAGCAGAAAAGAGCTAGATTTATTGGAATTTATATGTACTGTACACAAGGAAGCACATGAGATCCCAAAGGTTCCGATGAATCGTATGGCATGACAAACAAGTTGTTTGGTAAGGAAGTGTAAACAAACACCGGCCGTAAACATTATAAACTTTTTTTCAAATTGGTACCTAAAAATTATTAGGAATATGCATATCTAGTGCTTTTCACATTTCATATTTTAGTTAGTGTATTTTCATCCAGCGCCAACAGATCATGGATCTCATCCAGTGATGCAAATTCATGCAAACCTTGCAGAGTACACATGTTGTGGATCCTTAAATTTGTCGTTGGAGAAGGATTAATCAATCAAAATCATATTCAAAAATCAAACAAATTTGCTACAAATGAACTTCAATGTAGAATTAGTGATTTAAAAAGCGCTAGGTGCCAAGGTCCAAAAACACCTGAGGTGCTAGGCGCTCGCCTGAGCGAAACGATGCACTAAAATATAAAAATATATAATATAATTAATAAATATAATTATTTAAATAAAAAATATGATATTAAATTAAAAAATCTTACAGAATCACAATAGCATATTAACAAAAAATCTCAAAATTTAAAACAATAACAATAATTTCAAATAAATAAAAATTAGCAGTATTAAAATCAAAATAATATATTATTAATCTAATAAATAAAAAAATATTGTTACTAGTATACTGTTAATATATTGTTAACAGTATACTATCGAGTCAATGTGAGAAGAGGAAGTGAGAGTAACAGTAGAGGCAGCGAGAGCGGGAGTGACGAGCAGCGACAGCAGCGACGAGCAACGGTAGTGGCAGCGATAGCGGTAGCGAGGGCACAGTGTAAGAGTAAGACTAAGGCTGCTAACTCAAAGAAGCAACAGTGGTAGCAGCGAGCAGCGACAACAGGAGCAGGAGCGGCGAGCGGCACGAGCGGCGATAGTGGCAGCAATGACAGCAACGGCAAGCAGCGACAATGGCAGCGAAGAGCAGCGACAGCGAAGAGAGGCAACGACAGCAGCAGCAACAGAGAGTAAATGTCAACGGCAGAATCGCGAGCAGGGTTAGGGTTGGGAAGTTGCGAGAGGAATGCTGGGAGGCTGATATCGGTGCTTTAGTTGGTTCCATTCACCCGAGCCCATGCGTCGAGCGCTTCGGGCGAGCGCCCAGGCGACGCCTCTTTGAAGCGAGGCGCTCTGGCCTTGCCTCGCCTAGGTGAGCGCCCGAGCGCCTATTGAAATCACTGTGTAGAATACTGGGTTTTACCACCTGTTTTCCCAAAAGCCTATTCATATGCAATACGATCATGAGGTCTCACAGATTGGGCATGAGTTTACAACTAGTCCAATCCAAAATTTTGAGATTTGGGTCTTGGTGTAATGAAACAGCAGACCCTCCCCCATTAAAACTAATCCTTTCCTATAATGTATTGTATAAAGCATTATATTACTATATAATCTTTTATCTTTTTGATAAATTTGCTAAAAAATATTTGAATTTGTATTTCTAGTGAAGCCTTTTTATTGAACTTTTGTAGTATATCAAAATCCTTTCATGACTCTACTATTGTTTTTCAAGGTGCCTTTCTTTTTTGTTTCTTGTTTTCCGATTTTGATATTCTTTTGCCAATTCCGTTTCGCTCATGGGAATATTATTTATTTGACCTTTTTTTTTACAAAATATTTTTTATTAGATGGGGTTTTCTTTTAAGGTTTAGTTAATTATACCTCACAAATTGTATCAGTTATTTTATTGTGATGTAATGTCATCATTTGAACATATTCTAAACCTATGCTCAACCCTGACACCCAACCAAATCCAATCTCTTGCGACCAACCCAATCTCCAACAAAGTACCCGTTAACACGAAACAAAAATAAAAATCAAGAAAGAATCAAAAGAATCAGCAATGCGAAGTATATATCTAGAATCAAGAAATAACTCTAAAGATTTACAGATAATTAACTCAAGAAAAGAACGAGATCGACCTTTCCATTCTTTACGTTGTCACAATTTAGCAAGAGAATGAACAAGCATTTGTAATCATTTCGACTATAGATACTAAAAGAAGCCATTTTTACTATTCAAAATATGGGGCGGGGGAAAACAAAATCCGAATTGCAAATCTAGTGAATCAATTTAAAAGGAGCATCTTTTCTGAAAGATAGGGTGGGGGAGAAAACAAAAGCCTTGTGCAGCTTCAGAACACCGAGCGATCCATGCCTACGATGTCATTGCAGTAAAAAAAGGATTGTCGGTTTCAATACCTCGGAAAGAGCTGTTATCCGAGGAATCACCGTCAAGCCAACGGGACCGATATCAGCCTAGACGCAGTCGAAAGAGGCAGATCAACGGAAAGCAACAGGGAAATAAGTCTCAGGTTTCACCGGATCGAGGAGGCAGCGAGCATTAGAAACGGCGTGAGAGGCGGATGGGAGAATCTAACAACAGATGGCCCTCTGAGTCTTACCTTTCAGCGCCCCCTTCCTCTTTCTTTCCCTCGTTGGTTCTTCTTTCCCATCAGAAGACAACAAGCTCACAGATCGGAGTGCAGCGCCTCTCTCTCTCTCACTCTTTCTCTCTCTCTCTCTGATTTTTTAGGGCAATTTCCAAAACAGCATCGCCACATCGCTACATTACCGGCCGAATCACCGCTGCGTTTGAAAACCGCAGTCTCGAATAGATCCAATGCCACATTACAGACAGGTTACCGCATGTGTCCCTGGATCTGACAGGTCCAAACCCTTTTGGGACATGGGGCCCGCAACATCCAACCAATGAAAGGTCTAGAGTTCCCTGGTGGTGTGTCAACGAGGACAGGCGAACTAGATCTCCTGATACAAAGGCAAGATCGAATGGCCCATCCATAGGCATGGCTCCATGTCTTAAGGATGTCTGCTATCGATGTCACCTACCCGTAGGCAGGAATGAACATTCCACTCATTCCGGCCTCCAATATCGATTCATCATCATCCAAACATGGTCCATCCGCCTAATATTGAGAGCCCTTCGAACCTCATGTTATGTTCTTAAGAGATCTAAGTGACTCTAATGTGAAATTTTGGTAAGTGTTTCAGCTTAGAAAATATATCCCAAAGGCTCCAATTTAAATAGAGTGGCCAAGGAAATATTTCTTGATTTAATAATATTTCAAAGAATATTATCTATGGAGCCGATGCTAATATGCATACCCGATCGATTAATCGACCCTATCTGCGTGACTAGGCTCGAGTCCGGATCGATCGAATATATCAATCATATCTTAACATAATTAAAATCTTAAAATAATATTAAAGAAGATTATGAGTTGGGATCATATATCTGCCCCCTCTCTACTAAAGCTTAATAAATGCATTAGGCTGTCTCCTAATAGGAACTACACATCCTGTGCAGCTACAGGATCAGCTTCTCTCTATGTCCAACTAAAGAGGCCACTCCATTCATGAGCTCAAGCCACAGCCCATGAAGCCCAAGATGAGACTTAAGGGTTGATTATATATTAACCTTGTAATTAGTTATCTTTAATATTTTAATATTTATATATCTAAAATTTATATTAAGATTATTATACTTACGAAAATAAAATATTTAATCTTATTTCTTTTCACGATATCAATTATGTTGATGGAAATACTACATATGCTCAATGACAAATCCTACGATATTTTCATCAACATAGTTGATCATAGTTGATGATACTGTAAGAAGAATCAAAACTAAATATTTCAGTATCATATACGTAACTTTTGAAAAGAAATATTAAATATAATTAATTATGAAAAATAATATGTAATAATTTCAAGCATCGCTTCGGGTGTTTGGTCTAGTGGTATGATTCTCGCTTCGGGTGCGAGAGGTCGCGAGTTCGATTCTCGCAACACCCCCTTGAACTTTATATTTTTACTTACCAAAAAAAAAAATTAGTCCAAAACTCAATAAACCTTAAGAAAAATTTATATTATAAAAGGTAACAAAAAATAATTTGAGGATTGTTATTTGAGTTATTGATGCAAAAATCATAAGTAAATGATCTATTTAAGTACACAATCATTTTTCCAAATAAATCATTTGTTGATGACAAATATGACATTCATATTAAACTCAAATATAAGATCTATTATCATGCATGTCTCAACAAACATAGTGTATAAACACTTTTAAATGGTAAAAAAATTAACATATTTAAACTACTCTTAGATGATTGTATAATTGTATTCATTGATGACATATTAGTATATTCAAGGAGTGATCAAGAGCATGATAAACACTTGAGAGATGTATTATCCATACTAAGAAAAAAGAAGCTATATGTAAAGTTCAGCAAATGTGAATTTTGGTTAAAGGAAATTATTTTCTTAGGTCACGTGATTTTAGGAAAGGGCATATCTATTGATCCAAAGAAGGTGGAAGTAGTAGTTAATTGGGAAGTGCCAACAAATGTAATAGAAGTTAGAAGTTTCTTGGACATGGCAGGTTATTACAGGAGATTTGTGGAGTGATTTTCTTAAATTGCTCATCCCCTCACCAAACTAACTCAAAAGAATGTAAAATTTGAATGAAGTGGTGATTGTGAGCAAAGTTTTTAAGAATTAAAAAGAAGATTGACTAGTGCCCCTATTCTCACTATTCCAAGTGGTAATGAAGGATTTGTAGTTTATACTGATGCTTCAAGAAAGGGCATTGGATGTGTTGTGATGCAAGAAGGGAAAGTAATTGCTTATGCGCAGCTAAAGAATTATGAATTGAATTATCCGACTCATTTTCTTCTTAGATTTTATATATATATATAAAAGCTTCGAGGGGTGACGGTGGCCATGAAACGCGATTGGAGGTGGGCCCACATGCCACCACATGGATCCAATAAAAGCGTGCGCATTCTCCGGCATTAATGTCAATCGACATCTTCGTCAAATTACTTATTTTTATTTATTTTTCGAATCTCATATATTTATTTTTCACGTGACTTATTAGTCCGTTCGACATCTATTCATAAGTTAGAGAGTTCGAATTGTTACGATCAGAGGTGTTGTCCAGTTTGGTACTGACAAAGTTGTCAGATTGGATCCCGTTTTAATCGATTTGAATGAAAGAAAATTTGAATTTTTTTCTTAGAAATTTGTCCTCATAATAGTGTTTTTTTTCTGAAGGTGAGAGTTTTTAGTGTTGATGGAGACTTCATTGTCCTGAGATTTAATTTCGACTTCAACAATTCGAATAGAAAGAAAAATCGACACTCCTTTTTAAATTGGTTTAAGTAGGAATTTTGTAAGATTGTTTATAATGTGGGAATAATTGATTTCTTCTTCCTTGACGTGTGTAATACGTGGAATAAGAAGGAAAAGAAGGCAATCTGCACATTGATTTAGCTGGCTGTGACCTAACTATGTGATGTAACCTTTGCCGGCCATTCTAACGCAATTCTCCAATCCCTTCTTTTCTAAGTGTTGTTGGTAAGTCGTTCTACTATGCGTTTTGAGCTTCCACGCCCAATTCTTTCCAAATATGTTGACCTCTCGGGTCAAATGAAGTTCGGCGGTAGTCAATCAGTTCAACGATGTGACCAAACGTGTTGACCTGGCAGGTCAAAAAATGTTCGGCAGCGGTCAGTTATTTTTCAACGTGATGGTGGGTAAGTGGATATAAATTTATGATAAAAAATATATATCTAATCATAGGTCACATCATCATTTCTCTTTTTTTTATTTCAATTTAGGATTACATTCGACGATAACGATAAATTTTACAATAAAACTATGGGCCCTCGTACGAAGATTACTTATGATAAACCCTTGCGTAAAATAATGATAATAGCTCTCGTACCTTCTACTTTTTTTATTAGAGAGTCATAGGTAAAATGTGCAAGAGCTAGATTATCGAGATCAACGGAGGCGATGATAAATCGAATGGAGATAAAGATAAAATGATCTTTTCACATAGGTGCTTTACAATTTTTTTTTATTTGAAAGTTTTACAAAAAATTATCAAAATGAGAGGTTTTATTTTTTTAATGAGAATTTACCATAAAAATAACAAGACAATTAATCTTTCAAAGTTAAGACACTATGCAAAAAAAAATTTTAAATTAAAAGTTTTTTTCTGAGAATTTACCCAAAATATATCAGTACAATTAATCTTGGTAAGTTTATCAGTAACCTAATGACGTTGAAACTAGAAAACATGGGAGTCAAATAGTTGATGAAATTAATAAAAATATTATATATATTTTTATTTTTAACAATGAGCTTATTGGATGAAATGCTAACGTGGACGACATTTATAATTAATAGGAAACTTTAAAACTTCAGAAATATAAAAAAATCAAAATATAATCAATTTTTTTAAAGAAATATATATAATCAACACAAATACGACATGATCAAGGATGAATAATATGATTTTTTATTAATAAATTATTTTTTAAAAAAATTATTATTATTATTATTATTTTAAAAATATTAATTATTTTGGTTGGTAAAGATTTTGATAATTCATCGTAGGATCATGAGTTCGAATATTGTATTTATCACTTATACTTTAAAAAAAAAATTAAAATCATATCTTTTGTACCAAATGCTTGATAATTAATTAAAGCTTAAGAAATCAATTGGCATAAATTAAAATTTTAGGGATCCAATCAAAATTGGCCACTAAATTAAAGGATTAGTGGTGTTGGTTACCCTATTTCTTCTATCTTTCAATCCATCCGTGAATGATCACTCTACTCCCACCAACTCCATCTTCTTTCTTATGAGGAAAGGTTGGTGATGGTAATGTACAAACACAAAAATGCAAGAACAAAATGAACACTCGATGCTTCAAAACAAAGATGTCAAACATGCAATAATTAAAGATGTCCATTTATCATGTTATGCGAATCGAATGAGGCCAGACACCATCAAACAACTGAAGCAAGTTTTGTCTTGTTCAGTGCATCATCACTTTAATTTCCCACCTCTTCTCTCTCTCTCTCTCTCGTGTTCTTATCCCCAATCCACACCTTATCACATTTTTATGGTTACATAGCTAGAAGTAATAAATAACATAGAAAGTAAAATGGCGATGAGAAATATTAGGAGAACGTAATGCTCTTCCCAAATTACGGCCGCAATCGGTCTGCATGGATCTTCCACTCTTCCCGTTAAACCCCTGTGATACGCTTCCGATAATGCCCCCGAAAGTTTTAACTCTTCTTCCCGTCTTCTCCCCCTTCGTAGTACGCCTTCTTCCTCCTCTCCGCGCGCGCGCACGTGCAAATCACGAGGAAGCACGCGGCGTAGACGCCGTGCACGCGCCAGTTGGCCCGCGGTGCCTCGCCGCTCACCGCGCGGTGGAACACGGCCGCGTAGTAGTGCACCCCCACCGCCAGGCCGATCACCATCTGCGCCAGGGCGAGCGCCCGCGCCGACGCACCGCCACCGCCGGCGTCCTTGCCGCCGGAGAACACCGCCACCAGGTCGACCAGCTGCAACACCAGGTACATCAGGTAGCCGGTCGTCTGCGCCGCCTGCGTCCAGGTGTAGGAGCCCGGCGAGGTGGCGTAGAAGAACCGTAGGGGCTCCAGCCCCGTCGCCAGGGCGGTCAGCGCGAGGGTGGCGAAGTAGATGGCGAGATAGGCCTGGATGAAGAGGAGCAGACGGTGGAGGGAGAGGTAGGTACGGAGGCGGCGGAAGAGGAGGGTGAAGAGGAGCAGGGGGAGCGCGAGGAAGAGGGAGGAGAGCACGGGGGCAACCTTGGGGGCGAAGCTCTTGCCCACGTAAGGCTTGACGCCTTCGGCGATGCCGCGGTTGGCCGCGGAGATGTAGGCCTTGGAGGTGGTGGAGAGGCGCTCGAGGTCGGGGAGCAGGCGGGAGGGGAGCTCCCGAAAGTCGGAGATGAGATCCGTGTGGTCCATGTCGTCCATTGTCTCCATCCAGGCCGTCGATTCCTCCGGCTTCGCCTTGGGCATGGACGGCTTCGTCGCCAGGGGAGGCTTGCTGGGTTGCTGCGGTTTGGGAGCTTTGGGGGCGGATGTGGTCTTGATCTTGGCAATGGGCGGATCAAAAACCGATTTTTTGGAAGATTTGGTGGAATTGGAGGTGGAATTGAGAGATTTGAGCTGGTCTTTGGAGGATTTTGTCAGATTGGACTTGATAAGCTTGATGGTTTTGAGAAGCTTGGTGGAATTTGAGGTTTTCAAGGTGGCGTCAAGGATTTTACCGAGCTTATTCTTGGTGGTTTTGTTGGATTTGGAATCCATGGCGATGGCGGCGGCTGCGGCAGCTGTGGCGGTGGAGTTGGTCTTTTTGGGCTTTAAGAGTTTGGTCTGGTTTTTAGTTCCCAAGAATGGTTTCTTCTTGACGAGTGTGGGATTCTGAATCTTTTCACCTTCCTCTCCTGCGTCAATCATGGATCTTTTGCTTGAAAGTTGTGGCTTTTGTGACTTGGAAGCAGGGGAAGTGGTGGTGGTGGTGGAAGAGGAGGAGGAAATGGTGAGGCTAACATGGAGGAAGAGAAGCAGCAGAAGAACAATAATGGTTGAAGAGGAGAGGGAGGCCATTTGAAGGCCTGATAGATCTAGAGTTTGGAATTTGGGAAGGAAGAGGGTGAGGAAAAGAGATCAGGGGATGCAGTGAGACTCGTCTAATATATATGGAACGCCAGAGGGAGGAAGGGGAGGAAGAACAGGTGGGAGGGTGTGGAGATTTCAAGTGGGAACCGAACCACCGCATCTTCTTGACATGGAAGGAAGGGAAGAATGGCCACAAGGTCACATGGTGGCCGTGTGTGGCGACAAAGTGGGGGAGTGAGAGAGGCAATGGAGTCAGCTGGTCTAGTGATTAGAATAGAGCGGCAGAGACCACTGTAGGGGAATGGAAAGTACAAGAAATATCATCCTGGTTGTTAGGGTATATGTAAATCAATTCCTCCCTCCCCAGTAGATCTGCCCTTTCTGTGGCTCTTCTGTCATCCACAGTGCCCAGAGGAGTGAGATCTTTGGATCATCCTCGATAACTTCTGGTTATGGGATTCACCTAAAGGAAGAGTTCTTCTGGAACTTGTCTTGGCTAAAGTCAATGTTTATATGATGTTTAGGAGGACCAGATTCAGAAGTGAGATTTATTATCGTTTCTTGCATGTCTCGCAAAAGTCAGAGTAGGCTCAAATTCTCTCAGTTTGTGACCTACCATAAGATCTATTATATCGATTGGTAAATGTTGCAATCCATTATAAATAGCAATTGTATGACCAATCATTGTGGTAAAGAAACAAGTTTGTGGTGTTCATCAAAGTCAGCATCATTGATCTTGTTGGGGGCATAGACAATTTGCGTCTGGGGCTGTGTTCTATACGTCATACCGAACTCAGGTGATCTCTATCTTTTCTTATCAGTTTAATTGTGTTTACAGAAACAAAATATTTGTTTATTTGCTTTATACTGCATTTATGTTTGATACTTGACATGTAAACTAGTTAAGCTGGCAATGCAAGCAGGTATTTAGCTGATTTTTTAGCATAAACACCAGCATGATTAGGGACACTTTGCTCATAATATCAAAGTGAGAATGACTTTAAATTCTTCAACAACTTGTGCTGCAAATTAGGTCTTCTGATGATTACTTGATTGATTAATTCTGATACATGGCCAATTTATTTATACACATACACTGAAGCCAAGAATGTACTGTTTGTAGTACCTCAAACCTCTTCAAGATAGGTGGGGAACCAATAATCTAGCAAGGACTGGTTGATCAGACATTATATGGACAACTGTAATGGCTTTACAGAAAAAAATGAGGAGAGTGTGGTGGAATGGTAAGACAGCTGACAAGTAGACCACACTCCCCAAAGAAAAAAGGACCATCACAAAAGTAAATTTTATCCCACAGAAGCAGACTATCTCATCTAGTAGTTTGGGTCTTCTTTCTTTTTGGTTGATGGTTGTTGTATGATTTCTTTGTTTCTATGAAGTATCTTCCAACAGGGAAAAAGGTGAAAACATTGAGTTATAAATCCCATAGGATCACCTTAAGAACAAAATTGTAAAAGCTCAAACACTGCATGTTGTAGAATTGATGTTGTCTCCCTGATTTCTGTGTAAACAGTATGGCAAGCAGAGATTAAAGTATCAGCTAGGACTTGGAAGACACCACTCGTGTTTTTGGATCCAAAAGGGTACGATGAAGTGTTTGCCATGTATTACCCTTTACATCTTTAGGAATTCGGATGCTATAGAACATGATAGGCTGTTCTTTTGGTGCTCATCAAGAGATGCAAGGAAACTTCTCTAGAAAGTTGAAACAGGCTTGTTGAATAAAAACCTCTGGTTTTCAATTATGATAAACTAAAACCTCATTTCTATGATGCCAAGCATTAAGTTAAAATACACCTAATAATTTAAGTTTTCTTTCTAGATAAGGTCTGGATTATAATATCCGACAAACTGATCCTGGATGTAATAAGTATCAATCAGCGTGTCTTAATATTTCATTTCACTAATGTTCAACAAACAGAGAGAATTTTTTGAGGGGCTTCATTGTAAAATTTTTTAAAAAGGTTGGTTGGGTTGTGCCTAATAAGTCCATAATTCAATCTCAAACAGTCCATTTGAGACAATTTAGGACCATTACAAGTTCCTGTGATCTGTGGCTACCACTGTGCTTCATTTTGCCAACATTTTTCTTCTATGCTCCTTCTGTAGTTAACCCCTAAAACATGCACGACATTTCTTGCTTCTTTTACAATTCTCAAATCTGTCAACATTTCTTGCTTCTTTTACAATTCTCAAATCCACTCTCATGTGTGATTTGCATCAGAGCTCCATCCTAAAGTTTCTTGGTGCAATCATATTAGCAAAATCTACATTTTGTTTCAAAGAGTGATAGTTAAGATGTAAAATACATAAGTAATTTCTATCTTCTTTTTTTTTCTTTGGATTTGTTGAAGAAGTGCCCCACTTTGGTCAATAATCCACATCTTTCTTGTAACAGGGGGTCTGGAGTAGTCAGTGCAAAGGATTTTAATGTACATTGTGATGTGAGGTGCTATCAGACATACACAAACATCTAAAAGTCAGTTTCATCTTTAAGATCATCTTGTGGATCATTGACATGAAAAGTAGTGCCATGAAGATTCCATTCTTTGTGAAAGGGCCCTTATTTCTTTCTATTTATTCCTCATGCCCATCTAAACCATGCAGAGAGAAATGAATTTTCTTTTCCTCTCATATCCTAAATCTTTTGTCTTGTTTATTTAGCCAGTGCCTTAACATGTTTAGCACAATGGTCTAAGCACATCAAATCTTTTCATCTGATTATTTAAGCTGGCTTGTGATGCTTCAGTGATCATCCATGAAGACAGGTATCTCCAAACAGATTATCGCTAGTAAGCTCAAACATCTAGTTGAATGAGCTTGGTCTTAGAGAAGGTAACTAGACTAGTGTAATACTATGATTTCCAATCTTTTGTATTTACAGGGAGATTCTTGATTTTGTAATACTATGTGCTAAATAATCTGCAAATTTGCTGCAAGTACAGATATAGTCAAGTAAGATCAAATTGCAGGGAAAACTTAGTCTAGGCTAAGATAGTATTGGCCTCTAGTCTTGAAGTTGGTGAAAAGGAAAGGTCAACCACCTCCATTATAACTTCATTTCATATCCTTTTTTTTTTTCTTCTTTGATGTGCATTACATAGAATCAGTCGAATCCTGCCCAACGCCAAATGATGGTGGATCCACTAGGTTGTTAGAATGATGCCATCATTTGACCATTAGGTTCTTCAGGTCCCACTGGTGCCATACTGTGTCATGCAAGTATTATTATCCATCGTTAGGCTTGTCGACACAACTCATGAACTATTGAAAGGAAGTTGAGCAGATGGCACAGCTGACCAAACAGGAACAATTTTCAGGCTAAATGGTTCATGACTTGGTGCCAAAATGAATAAAATTTACACCTTGCAAGACAAAAGACTCATTTCATGACCGAATGCATCTGTTTGATGTTGTATGTCTCTGAAAAAGCATTACATATTGATCTAAGTTTGCTTTGACACACTTTGTTCCATATATCAAACCACTGTCTTCTTAATCTTGTTTCAGTTACAGCAGAGCGACATGTCTATGATTGTTTTGCAGGGCACTTCGATTTGTCTTCTATCATCTGATGTCAGAAAGCTTCCCCCTGAGGTTTCAAACATTCGATGAACTAATGCTTCACCAAGTAGCCACATCAAGAGGGCAAGAACTCAGGAGAGACACATTAAACTCGCTATTTGCTTAATCTTATTTCAGTTGGAGCAGAGCAACATGACTATGATTGTTTTGCAGGGCACTTCAATCTCGTCTTCGACGACCCAATGTCAGAAAGCTTCCCCCGACTTACCTATACTCAGTGAACTATGCTTCATCAAGTAGCCACATCTTAATTGAACTTTGGGCCAGTGACATATCTTTACTTGAAAGCTGTGTGAAAAGAAGACCAAGATGAAGAAAAGGTGGGAGAATCCTTCAGAAGCTTTTCTAGGGTTCCAGCTTGTGCTGAAACCAGGAGTTTAACATGGAGAAGTGAGGGTCCTCAGCCACATGAAGTGTGTCAGAGCATGTGAGGCTTCTAGTGTTTAACTCTCTAAAGCAAAGAGAACAAGTGCTCTCAGGACATTCATCAATAACTCTTCTAACCACCACAAAAATATTAAACCTGCAGTAGTTTTTAGCTTGTTTCATACAGAGAAGATGAACTTTGACTTTATCATCTTCCAGCCATCTGCCATAAGATATTGGCAAAAGCTCTCAGTCAACCAATGAATGGCATTGACTTGTAGATTATGGTGCACTACTTGGAGTTTTGAGTCTATAATAATATTATCGGGATGCTGATGACAAGATGGTGAAGTGTTACAAGTATACAGCACTGCAGGAAACTATGGATGGAAAATTTTTACCGTCTGCAGAACAAGAACTGGAAGAACTGTTTTCCTTTTATAGGAAGGAAATAATAAAGGGAGAAAGTTTGAAAAAAAATGGTTTCTCTCTTTTCTCAAAGAGAATCTCATGTATTAAACTGAACTTAATTCATGATAAGAATAAAATAATTTATTTTTTTTAAATAAAAGATAAATAATAAAGATGAGATTTAAGTCTAGAACTTTGCCATATACCATCAAAGTGTTTTCCAGATAAACTAGTTGATAGCTTTTCTAAATGTATCGGACAAGGTTTTGAATTTTTGGTAAGAAGATCTGGTACATTATTATTAGACCAATATTTAGGGTATAATTTAGATCTTTATTATGAGAAAAATAAAAATATATATAATTTATATCATTATTTTTGGATAATATTTAAGTATATTAATTAAAAATAAATTTAAAAAATTCTGCTAAATTAATGAGAATAAAAAATTATTGAGCGAGTTGATGTAAATAGATATATGAAAATAGAAACTAATACTTGTAATATCTGAAAACAAAAAAGAATTGTTAGACTGAGTTGATGCTGGAATTATTTATTAGCTATATACACCAATATAAAATTCAACTTGCAAAACCCTACTTGCAAAATTTTTTTTTTTTTTTGGTAGGCTCCAAATAAGCCACAGGCCCATGACTGGCCCACAGAGCCCACCGATGGCACATCAACCTCACAAGGATCTCATTTATAGTATAAACAAATAATAATTTCATGAATAACTCTACACAGATTAAAAAATAATTTTCTAAAATTAAAAATAAAAAACATTATAGAAATTAAATATTTTATTTAAAAAATATATATATAAGAACCAAAATACTAAATATATAATTAAAAAATAATATAAATTCAATATATAAGTAATAATAATCAAATAAAAACTAAAACTTAAATATACAGGAACATATAATATTTTAATAAAATATTTAGAGTTGGTTTGGAGGGTCGGCCAAGCGAGCCAACCCTATAGAGTGTTCCACAAATTATGTCGGCCATATGTCTTGATAGCCATACAGCACCCACCAACACAAGGGGTGGGCGTGGCATACATAGCCAACCGACCCTTTTAATCTTCAGTTCAACCCCCTCCCGTTCCTCATATAGCCCACCCTCACCAGTCCTGGCTTCCTATCTCTCGATGTGGGACTATCGTCCTCCACGCGCTCCTCCCTTCCTCGATCTCGCGAGCTTCCTCGGCCGGGAGCACACCCATGCCCAGCTAATCATCGGCGCGAGCAAGGGTTTCTTTGCGTTAGGGTTCACCTTGTGGGGGAAAAAGATCGCATCTTGCTTGGGAATCGGAGGTAAAGATCGCATCCTGGATTTCTTTGTCGCCGGCATCTCTGTTCTAAATTGGATGATTATATGATAAGTTTAGTTCCTCTTCCTTCAAAAGAAAAAACACAGGTTTTGACTTGATTTAGTGAGGTCCGATCAATATTGTAGACCAGTGCTTTAGACATCAGTGTGACCTGGGAGATTGAAAGCTTCCTCAGCCACGGCAATTGCTGTCATTCAAATCGGATAATAATAATTTATTGCTCCTTCTAATGAGAAAAACAAAATAACACTCTGAAGTTTTAGGCACACTAATATAGAAGATTAGTGCACTGTAAAGTGAAAAGAATTCATGTTTTACACACCCAATGAGGCTTCTTCCTTTCCAAACTGCTGCCTGATGCTTGGAAACACTGAAGTTTACAATGAGATCTGCAACTGTAGAGTTGCCATATTTATTTCTTTAGAGGAGAAACACTTTTGAAGCAGTATATACAAGTATTTACATCTTTTTGATGGGACAATTTCTGGCCTCGACACCATCCCATCAATTTCCCAAAGAACTGAGGATGAAGATATGACCCAATCTTTTGTGAATATTAAGGATATTTGTTTGAGACAATTTGAGTTCAATAGCTTCCTCTAGTTGTAGTTCGTGTCTCTAAATGCTACAAGATCTGTTTAAGTGACCCAAATAATAAAAAAGTATATAAATTTTGTTTTATTGGATTATTCTCCAACTCAAACATTTGATAATACATAAGAGAGACATTCATAAGAAGATTTGGTATAGAGCCTACTCACACAAAAGCATCATCATTAGAAGACCAGTTTCAACAGCTTAATCACCCACTGGCATAAGTATTGAAACTGATTTTTTTTGCATTCACCGATGATATTGTTTTATTTGATGAGATTGTAAGTAAAATTAATTATAAACCGTAAGCTTTAGAAATCAAAAGTTTTAGACTAAATAGGACTAAAACTGAATATATAAAATATAATTTTAAAAATTTTAAAAATAAACATACGAATATAATTAAATTGGATGGATAAAAGAATCTCTTTAAATAAAAGCTTTAGATATCTTGGATTAATTATTTAATTAGATGAAAATTTTGATGAAGAATAAGAAAAGTTTTATGTGATCATTGGATATCTTTGATATGAAAGAAATCATAAAACAGTTTTACATTTATATCCATACTCAACAAAACCTTGAAAAACTTAAAAACAAAAAAAATATGAAATACTCATACTCAGCAAAATCAAATAATAATTTAGTTTTACGTTTATTCGAAATCCATCCACTCGAATCAAGATTTAACTCTAACATGTCTCTCTCTCCAACATAAAAGTTCCTTTAAAAAAAAAAATTATATAATCAAATCGAGACTACAGGAGACTTCAAAGATACACAGTTTTCCTTGTTCTATTGAGGATTACAAGAATTTCTTGCCGCATAGTAAGAGAATGTGCAACATTATTTCAATCTCTATTGATGTGCAAACTTACCAAACACATTAATTTTCTTGGCTAGCAGTGATATATCTTTACAAAGACTTATTAAAAGTCAAGAAGTCAGAGTGAGTATGATAAAAAATAAGTATCAGTTCCAAGTGAATCACTCTTTGACGAAGAAATTTTGAAGTTCCTTATGTTTGACTTACCTGAGAGTCCATCCCAAATCAGTCAGCATTCAGTCTCTTGGGGGATTGGTGGCAAGATATCTTCTGCTTCTAACAAATAAAGGTTGAACCTCGGGAATCCTTGAAATAGAAATAGAAACTCATATAGAAATATGAACCATCACAAGGTAGAATCGACAGTCTTTACAGTCCTTACTAGCAGAATTGGCTTCAGTTTGTGACAGTAATCGGCGGATGACATACTTCAGAAATAAGATTACAGAACAGCACAATACGCGGTAATTAAGGCTGTCATCGTCAACAACGAGTGAAGAAAACAAAGAAAAATACTCGCATACACAAAATGCATTTGCGAGTGTAGTCTTGTCATCCTTTACGAGG
>LVTN01002777.1:3148-16149 GCA_001649415.1 Musa itinerans
GATAAATCAATATGTGAAAATAAAATCTCAATCACAATAGTCTGTGAATGCTTCTTCTATTATTGAGCTAAAGGCCGGCTCATTATTAACCTCTTGAATCGACAGGCTGCTTAAGATAAGGTTGGCGTCTCGAGATGAGAGAGAGAGAGAGAGAGAGAATCCATCACGTGTTTAGTATATTATATCATATTTATACGTATACATAATCCTTAACTAAGATGAGTAAGCAACTTGATCATATTGCCCTTTTCTTTTCATGTTAGAAATGCCGGAAGTGATCAGTGTCAATCCAAGCCGCAGCGTTCCACTGCTTGCTACGCGAAGCTGGGACTACCTTGATCTTGGTTATGAACAACCCCAACCCACGGGACTACTCGTGAGAGGCAACAACGGTGATGGGATCATCATCGGCGTCGTCGACACAGGCAAGCAATCATTACCTTATCGTCATTGAGCTTGCCCTGTCCTACAAATTTTTCTTACATAGGCATTTGGCCGGAATCGAGAAGCTTTGATGACCATGGTTACGGCCCCGTCCCATCCCGTTGGAAAGGAACGTGTGAAGTAGGTCAAAACTTCACCGTCAACCACTGCAACCGCAAGATCATCGGTGCAAGATGGTACGCCGGAGGCGTCGACCCTTCTCTCATCGGCGTAGACTACCGTTCTCCCCGAGATTTTCAGGGCCACGGCACCCACACGGCTTCCACCGCGGCCGGTTCATTCGTGGGTAACGTGAGCTTCCATGGCCTCGGTGCCGGCGTAGCAAGAGGAGGCGCTCCTCGTGCCCGGCTCGCAATATACAAGGCCTGCTGGGGAAGTAACCTGCTGTGCTGAAGGCGATAGATGATGCTATCCATGATGGTGTGGACATCTTATCACTCTCACTTGGGCGCTTACTTCACCCAATCTTTCCTTCCATACATGCGGTAGCAAAGGGGATAACTGTGATCTTCTCTGGAGGCAATGATGGTCCCGTCACCCAGACCATTGCTAATGACCTGCCGTGGGCGATCACGGTGGCAGCCAGCACCATTGATCGCTCGTTTCCTACCCTCCTAACCCTCGGAGACAACCGAACCGTGGTGGTGCGAACGTGTAGTTTTCACATACAACCTAGGTTGTCATCATGATCTAGTAGTTATAGGGTGGGTGGTTTCAATAACCACTCATCATGATCTAGTAGTTATATGATGATTTAAATAATCACAAGATATGTAGAGGGAATGCACGGGAAAATATTTTATAAGTATTCTTGTCAATCCTTCAATTTTTAATACTACAATAGTATTCTGTTTTTTTCCTTGCTTCTCCATCCCCAACAGGCAGCAGGCTCGTTAACGAGTGATGCGAGCTTCTATAGTCTGGGCACCGGCACAGCGAGAGGAGGAGCTCCTCGTGCCCGGCTAGCAATCTACAAGGTATGCTGGGCAGAAGCAGGGTGTCGCGACGCTGCTGTGCTGAAGGCGATAGATGATGCTATCCATGATGGTGTGGACATCTTATCACTCTCACTTGGGCGCTTACTTCACCCAATCTTTCCTTCCATACATGCGGCAGCAAAGGGGATAACTGTGATCTTCGCTGGAGGCAACGATGGACCCGTTATGCAGACCATTTATAATGACCTGCCGTGGGTGATCACCGTCGCAGCCAGCACCATCGATCGCTCTTTTCCTACCCTCCTAACCCTCGGAACCCTCGGAGACAATCAAACTGTGGTGGTGCGAACGTGTAGTTTTCACAGACACGCTAATACATTTGAAATTTTGCGTCTACTTATATTGAATTAATTGTTCATGGTTGCTGCGGCAGGGACAATCCATCCTCTATGAATCCACCGATGGAGGATTCAAAGAGCTAGCAGATGGTGAGAAAAGAGTACCTAGTAATGTGCATTTGATCTATTGTTGCAGTTGCTCGCGCGACGATCTGAATTCGAGTGATGTAGTCGGAAAGATTGTGCTCTGTTACCAGCTTGCCATCGCCTCAAGCTCACCACCCAAGCGACACTTTCCACTGGCTGCCTATAATGTTCAGGAAGCAGGAGGGAAGGGCATTATCTTCGCACAATACTCCGCCAGCATCCTCCACTACATCGACGAATATTTGCAACGGGACCGTATGCGTCTTTGTTGATTACTTGATCGGCAAACAAATAACAGATTATGTAACGAATACAAGGTCTGCTCAACTCGAGTTCAGTTTTCCTAAACAGATCAGAATTTTCTTTTCGGCAATAATAACCACGGAAGGAAATTGGCAGATCCCCGCTGGTGAAGGTGAGCCTAACGCAGGATATGGTCGGGAGTGGAGTTAGATTATGTAACGAATACAAGGTCTTCTCAACTCGAGTTCAGTTTTCCTAAACAGATCAGAATTTTCTTTTCGGCAATAATAACCACGGAAGGAAATTGGCAGATCCCCGCTGGTGAAGGTGAGCCTAACGCAGGATATGGTCGGGAGTGGAGTTATGTCGCCCAGGGTCACAGCTTTCTCGTCGAGAGGGCCGAGTATATTGTTCCCAGATCTAGTCAAGGTAGGTACAATTTCTATTATCTACTAGAAGCTCACATGTTTGGTTCTTTTCGATGAACTGGTGTGCTCACCATCACTGCCTTTGGACAGCCCGATATCACAGCTCCCGGATTCCTTATCCTGGCCGCAGTGAAAGATTCCTATAAGTTTGAGTCCGGAACATCGATGTCTTGTCCCCATGTCTCTGGCATAGCAGCTCTTCTTAAAGCAGCACATCCCCAGTGGTCTCCTGCTGCCATCAAATCAGCACTTGTCACAACTGGTAAGTAGATTTACCATCCTGCTTCTGCAACGTTCCGGAGTTCTTCTCTGTCTGCTTTCTTGATGTTAAAGTGCATGACAACCTCTGTTTTAAGCTCATACGGCAATGCATACGGCTTCCCCATAGAAGCAGTGGGAGTTCCTCGAAAGCACTCTGATCCTTTCGACTTTGGCGGCGGTCAAATCGATCCTAACAAAGCCGCCGATCCCGGGCTTATTTATGACGTCGATCCCGAAGACTACTTCAAATTCTTCAACTGCACTTACGGTCCGTCGACCACTTGTGACTTGGTGGACAGTCGACTGTATCACCTGAACCTGCCCTCCATCTCCATTCCTGACCTGAAGAAGACACCACTGACGGTGCGGAGAACCGTGACCAATGTGGGTGACACGGATTCCATTTACAGGGCAATGGGGGAGTCTCCTCCGGGTGTCAACATGGTGGTCGAGCCTTCTCTTCTTCAGTTCAATGCTTCCACGACGATACACACCTTCGCAGTGACGTTCATGCCGCTTCAGATGGTGCAAGGGGACTTCAACTTCGGAAGCTTGACATGGTTTGATGATGGGAAGCACGCAGTACGAATTCCTATCGCAGTTCGTGTGATCATTCATGATTTCTTCTCTGACACCTCCTAAGGCTTGTGGAGGCATCCTCTCTATGCCGAGTACTATCGCAATAAGTTAAATGTTGAAGTCGTATTGGGAATAAAAATTAACGTGTTACGTTGCTTCTGTTATCCAAAAATTGTTGCTGCTTTTGGTTTAGGCTGTTCCTTTGTACACTTCAGTATTTAGCATCGACGTACGATATATTGAGTTTGATAGGAAGGAGTGATAGGATTGGATTACGACATAAAGGGAAGAGTAAGACGATCTACAATATTCTATCTTTTACTTCATTTTTTTATACCTTTAAATATCTATATATTTCATGCCTTATAATCCTATATTACATTAATTATATTCAAAATGACTCACTCTTTTTCAAGAAACTCTTTCAAGAATCAATAGTCAATTTTGCTTATCCTTCCATAAGCATTTAATCTATTTCTCCTATTAATGTAATGAACATTTTTTTTTAATGAAATTAACCTCTTTATGATATTTTAACAAGTTTAATTTTAACATCATCAGGAAATAATATAGATTTGAGGGACTCAATTTTTTCATAATAACTTACAATTTGAAAATCGATCTTCTCAAAATAATTCAACCGCCAAGGACTTGATAAATGTATGGAACTATTTTAGAAGTGAATAATTTAAATGTTGAAGTCGTATGGGGAATAAAAATTAAGGTATTACGTTGCTTTTGTTTTCCAAAAATTGATGCTACTTTTGGTTTAGGTTGTTCTTTGGTACGCTTAAGTATTTAGCATCCACATACGATACGTTTGAACTTGATACCAAGAAGGAATATGATTATCATTGAGTAAGATAAGATAAGATATTTTTTTTTATTAAAATTTTTTATAACTTTAAAACTTTATGTATTTCATGACTAACATATAGGGTTTATATAGTTCCAAAAGATATATTATATTAATTATACCCAAAATAAATCACTTTCTTTCAAGAAGTTATTTAAAAAACTAATAGCCAATTTGGTTTGTCTTTCCATTTTTCATTTAATATATTTCTCTTCTTGATATAATGAACCTCTTTCTTGTTGCAATGAATTTTTTTTTGATGAAATTAATCTCTTTATAATATTTTAACAAGTTTAATTATAATATTCTCTCCCCTAAACTTGTTCCATCTAACATGTCAAGTTTTTTTCAAAATTATTAAAATATTTTAAATTTGAGAGTTTTTGTAAGTATATTGGTCATTTCTTCACTTATGTTGATATGATAGCTCTACTTCTTTGTTTTTAATATGATCTCTTATAAAATAAAATCTATTTTCGATATACTTCGATCTTTTATGATATATTGGATTCTTGGCTAAGGCAATATCTGATTTGTTATCAACATAAATCTTGATTGACTTCTCCAATGATATATGAAGTTCTTGAAGTAATCTTCTTAGCCATATTATATTGTATGACAAACACAAGATGATGCTGCTATATACTCTACTTCACATTTTGATAGAGCAATAATATATTGTTTTTTTAAAGACCATGTGAATGTAGTTTCATCAAAATAAAATACAAATCTAATTATACTCTTTTGATCATCATAGCTTTCTACCCAATCATTGTCACTATATCTAATGAGCTTCAACCTTTTAGATGATGAATAAAATATTCCATACTCAATTGTCCTTTTAATATATCACAAAATTTATTCCGTGACATTTAAATAAGATGTCTTAAGAACTTTCATATATCTACTTATTAAACCAATTCTAAGCAGTATATCAGGTCGAGTGCATGTTAAATACCTTAAACATCTAACTAGACTTTTATAATAAGTTAGATTAATATATTTACCTTCACCTTCCTTGATCAACATAGTGCCATATTTTACAGGTGTATATGTATGATGATAATCTTCTATAGAAAACTTCTTTAGAACCTCCTTAGCATAATTTTCTTGTAAGATAAAAATTTCTTTATTGTCTTGTATAACTTTGATACTAAGAAAATAAGTCATTATGCCTAAATCGATCATCTCAAACTCCTTCTTCATAGAGTGCTTAAAATCTTTAATCATGGAGCTACTATTACTTATAAAAATTAAATCATATACATACAGACATACAAACAAGATATTTCTATTAAAGTTAAATTTTGTATAGAGAACATATTCATATGGACACTTAGAAAATCTATTTTGAATAAAATAGGCATATATCTGAGAATTCCAAATTCGTGGGGCTTGTTTAAGCCTGCTCACTTTAACTTGTATATCTTGTCTTCTTGTTTGTGAATAATAAAACTATGGGGTTGTTGAATATATATTTTTTCTTCAAAAAATTTATTTAAAAATACTGATTTGGCATCCATTTGTAAAAAAATTTATTTCATTTGAGCTGCTAGGGAGATAAGTAATCTTACTATCTCTAATCGAGCAATTGGTGCAAATACTTCTTAATAGTCGATCCTATATTATTGTTTGCATCCCTTTGCAACCAATCAGGCTTTGTATTTCTCCACCTCTCCTTTTGTATTTCTTTTTGTTTTGAAGATCCACTTAATATCGATCGCTTTGTGATCTTTTGGACATGTAGTAAGCTCTCATGTATTATTTTTATTAATAGCATGAATCTCCTCATTCATAACTTATTACCATTTTTCTTCTCTACAAGTTTCTTCAAAGGTTAATGGATCATATCCTATAAAAGACAAAATAAAGAAAGTTATCATTGTTAGTATCAATTTTTCGAGTCACATCATATAGCTCTTGAATCAGTCTTGTCCTTTTTATAATTGAACTTCTTGAATCATGTGACCAAGCTGATCTAGGTGCTGATTCCGATAAAGCTTCTTCAATGTTTGCTTGTATTATATCATCATCTTTTGAAGCTATAACTTTCTTATACTACTCATCATTTTTTTAGTCCCAAATCTATTGTTCATCAAACTCAACATCTCTTGACATCATAACTTTATTTGTGATAGGATCATAGAGTTTGTAGCCACCAGAATTCTCAGCATAACCTAACAAGATGTATTTTTGATTTTTATCTTTAAGTTTTGTTCTCTTTTCTTCTGGTATCTTAGCAAATGCAATACTTCTGAAAATTCTCAAATAATTGACTCTTAGTTTCTGTAAGCTTCATACTTCCTTTGGTGTAACATTATCAATTTGTTTTATTGGAAACCTACTAAGCAAATGAACTACACAAGCAGCAACGGTATCTCCCCAAAATTCTTTTAAAAAAAATTCCTTTAATATGTATCGAACCATATCAAGTATAGTCATTTTTTTTTTCTAAAACACCATTTTATTGAGATGTGTATGACATAGTGAATTGATGTAAAATTTCATTATTTCTACAAAAACTTTCAAATACATTTGATATGTATTCACCATCCCTATCTATTCTTAAACATTTAATCTAACAACCATTTTATCTTTCAACCAAATCATTAAATTCTTTAAATTTACTTAAAACTTCTTTCTTTTCCTTTAATATGTAAACCCAAGTTTGCCACTATGATCATCAGTAAAGTTAAGAAAATATCTGCTTCCCCCAAGTGATACTAGACTAATAGGGTGACAAATATATGAGTACACCAGATCAAATCGATATCATCCTCTTTTTATTCTTTTGACTTTGAAAGACTTTCTTTCTTACTTGTTCAAGACATATACTTCACATAATTTTGATGGACGATCAATTCTTGACATTTTTATCACTATATTATACTTCTCTAGAAGTTTTAAAGCTTCAAAATTGAAGTGAACATATCTAAGATGCTATAATGTAGAAATATTATCAATATTAGTTTTAAAACAACTTAACCAATCAAAAATATATAAATGCAGAGGAAATATTTTGTTTTTCACCATTTTCACATGCGATATCAATGTTTTATTCTTATCACGAATTGAAAGAGCTATATCTTTCATCTCAATATCATAATCTTTTTCAAATAATTACCTCAACCTTAGAATATTATTTTTCATATTAGGAACATAATAAACATATGAAATGTATAATTTTTTACTATTATTTTACCTTTGCCTCTTACTAGTCATTGAGATAGATTACCAAATATAATGTTTCCGGAATAACATGTGATTTCTGAAAATAACTCTTTGATGTCACATATGTGATTTGAGGCTCCTGTATCTATATATCATGTCATAGACTGAACTTTTTTCAAATTATTATAAGTCATTGGTAAAACTTGATTTTCATATTTTTCTATCTCAACAAAATTTATTTTATCACCTTGATTGTTAGGATTATAATAATATTTAAAAGAGTGCCTATACCTTTTGTGAATATAGTATTATTGTATTTCAGACCTTTTAGAATTTCTATCACATCCTCAACCATAACCTCGGTCTCTTTTATTAGAATTTTATTTATCACCTTCATTATTTTGATATTCTGGATTGGTTTGATTTATGCCACCTCTTCCTTTTTTAGATTTTGATTTACCTTTGTTTTTAAGAGTAAGTTTAGTTTATAGTGCTTGTTTTATAGATTTTTCTTACTCTCTTTTTGTAAGTCTTTATTCATGAATTTGAAGAGAATCCATTAGTTATTCTAAAGACATTTGTTCCAAATCTTTAGACTCTTTAGTCGGTACAACAATAAAATCAAACTTTTAATTTAGAGATCTTAGTATTTTTTTCTATTACTCTTTAATAATTGAACTTAGTATTTTTTTCATCTCATTTGATGAATAATAAAAAGAACTTTTGAGAAACAATCATAAATAGATTTAGAAGTACCTTGTAATTTTTCAAACTTAGCTTGTAAAACTTGTAAATGAAACTTTTTTACCTTATCTACACCACCAAACATTTATCAAGCCTCTTTTAAAGTATTTGCTGAAGCGATGATCTCAAATATTGTATCATTAAGCCGTTGGTAGATAATGAACAAAGCTTTTTTCTCCTTCTTCCTTCTATCTTTGACCTGTTTTTTTACTTTGACACTCATTGCTCCTTCTTCTACTAGACTTGGTTTAATAAATTCATCTTCTATAAACTCTCATACATCTTGGAAACCTAGAAGAACATTCATTTGGATACACCATATATTATAAATTTTTTTTATCAATATAGGGATTTGAAGTTGAATGGTGCTTAGGAAAGAGGTCATAGCTTAACTTGGGTTTTGATACCAAATGTTGAAGTTGATAAAAAGAGGGATAGAGTTATCATATAAAGGAAGAGTAAGGCAAGACAAGATATTCTATCTTTCACTCAAAATTCTTTAAACTTCAAAACTCTATTTGTTTTTTTGGCCAAATATATGAGGTTTATATAATCTCCAAAAATATATTATATTAATTATACTCAAAATCAAT
Organism: Musa itinerans; assembly: GCA_001649415.1. Classification (NCBI taxonomy): domain Eukaryota; kingdom Viridiplantae; phylum Streptophyta; class Magnoliopsida; order Zingiberales; family Musaceae; genus Musa; species Musa itinerans. The sequence continues at coordinate 11,891 of LVTN01002777.1, forward strand.
CTCTCTATTTCGAGGAACCTTTTCAAGAATCAATAGTCAATTTGGCTTTTTCTTTCATAGTCATTTAATCTATTTTTTCTTTAATTAATTTGATGTAATGAATTTTTTTTATATAATAAAAAATTCTTTTAATAAAATTAATCTATTTATGATACTTAAACAAGTTTAATTTATGAGATAATGTTTAAACTCGAAGCATTAAAGTGAGAGTATTTATCATGTATTATGAAGTAAGTCATCTGTCATTTTATTCGGATGCTTAGTTTGGTACTTTATTTAACAAATTAAGTTTCTTTGATTAGTGTGAGTAAGTCTAGTTTTACCTACGTGTTTTGAATGAACCTTTTGATTGGTCGAACCGATTTAATTATATGACCTAATTTATTAAAAATATGGAGAGAAAATATAATAATTTTTAAGATAAAAAAAGAATTAGAGAGTTGTTTTTATCATTTTAAAAATTTGTAGCTCTCCGTGGGAATTCGCTCCTATCATATTTATGCCGCTCCTTCACCTATATATAATTCCACACTGAAAAGCGAAGAAAGAGTTTTTTTATTATTTTTTTTTTTGTTATGGATGTGCTTATTATAAACATTGTGAAAGTGGCACTTTGGATGCCAACATAATTTGCAGTGGAAACATCTCTATCACGTGTCATAGGTGTTGGGCTTGATGAGATTAGTCAAGCGTCCTTGCATCTACCATGGTGCTATTATGCACCACGATTCCCATCAATCATCGAAGTAGAACACGTATAGACGACAAAAACAGTGTTCACTCCACCAATGGCATGAGATTGGGAAATATGGACGTGTCTAAACCACAATATTTCTCTTTTTAGGGTTCATATATATAGTACGTATAGCATCTTGACCTAAAGGCTTGACTTAATCAATTCAATTCTTCTACGTGAAATCATGTGGTGAATAGGCGACATGGTAACTGGACATGAAACATGAGAAGAATGCTCCATCCAGTCCAAAATCATCATCTACTTGTCACATCAGTTGGATCCACCCGCAATCTTGTCCATCACTTACAATCCAAGATCGTCTCCGTGAACTTTCCGTGAACTTTCCGTGTACTCTAGGTTACTGAGATTAAGAGTTCTTGTATTGATATTGTTTTGGAGAAGGATCTTTTGGTTTCGTTTAGAGTGATTTCAATGGACATCACCTCACGATGATTTTAGAGACTGATCTGGAGAGAATTAGACTTGTATATTTATTTTTTCTCTTATTCTTTTAGGATTATTATAAGTTGGATTATAATCTCTTGGTGTAAGATGAATAATTAAAAGATCGATTTGATTAAGCAAAATCCATTAGCAAAAACTTGACGCAATAGTATTTGACCCCAAGACTTCAAATTTTGGGTTTAGACCCTATGAATCTTTTATATCACAATATTTTATGTAAAGTAAATTACTTTTATGATTGAGTAAATGGCCGACATGAGAAAGTTAGGACGTTGACATTGAGGGAAATATCACGTTAACAATGGATGCTGTTTTTATCATCTTCTTGTCATGGCATCAAATGGTAGGTGCTCCATCCATGGAGGATTTTTGGCATGTCCAGGGATTGAAGTGACGTCCGTCGTAAGCATTGAGAACAACAAGCCATGGACCTGTATGCTCCTGTTTGAGTCTTCAAATTGTAAATTAATATATGGAGGTATATATTTCTTATAGGTGAATATATATATTTAAAAATCTTTTCCCAAATTAGACGGTGTCAAAGCACTAGAAAGCTTGAACAGAGTAAATATTTTCCTACAAGATATAAAAAAATATTAGAGATCCTCTAAGGACCCTTTGCTGACACAAGTTTTTGATAAATTAAAGACTCTTAACATTAATTATTATTATTTTTAATAAAAAATAAGTGATAAAAGCAAGATTCAAGGATAGGATCTTATGATAGTCTTTCAAAATTTTATCCATCTAAACTGACGAGAGAGTGATATTTCATTGCACCTTTGGCATGGTAGGTTGCTTTTCATTACGAACTACAACGGGTGAATTCTGATATAAATGATATCGGTGATATATGTTGGACGACTAATACAGTATATTCTCTTATCATAAAATAAAATAATATCTTTTTATTTTTATTAGTCTTTCTAGTCACAAACAAGCTATCATTGACCATCACCACCGTCAGTCATGTGGCTTCATAGGCTTATAAGTATCGCCATTGCAACAACGCTGCTCCTCCACAACCACATGCAAGATGGGTTCCCAACATCTTCTAACCTCTATGCTTCTACTTCTCTTCCTTTCAAGCTTCATCCAAATGGCAGCACTTGGACGTACACCATCATCGACCAAGGTCCATGAGCGTCTCTCTACCATCTTAACGTTTGATGTCCATGGACTAACATCTCAATGGTCTCTCCTGTGCAGCTGTTGTACATAGTGTACATGGGAGAGAGGCAACACGAAGATCCAGACCTTGTGACTGCGTCGCACCATGATATGTTGTCTTCCGAACTGGGGGAGGTGTGCATTTTTGCATCATATATAGTTTGTGTTCCTTTCATCTTTCTGTCATATATGCTCGCTTACAGGTTATTCTAATTGGTGATTCAGCAAGGAGGAAGCCGTCAGTTCAATTGTCTACAGCTATAAACATGGCTTCTCGGGCTTTGCAGCCATGCTTACAGAATCTCAAGCAGACCAAATTGCAGGTCCTTATAATATGTTTATGTATATATTCTATACTTCAGCTGTAACACAGCAAGCAACAAATAATTGATGGATTTTATCTCACCATGCCGCTTTCTGTAGTATTTTTAGTTACCTTGAGATCAAGATTACATTTGTTCGGTTGTAATACCAAAATTCGTCTTGTTTATGTTATCCTTTTTCATGTTAGGATTGCGGGAAGTGATCAACATAGAGGCAAGCCGCAGCTTTCCACTACATACCACGCGAAGCTGGGACTTCCTCGGGCTGAATTATGAGCAACAACAACCGTCAGGTCTACTTGAGAGAGGCAAGTACGGCGACGGTATCATCATCGGAGTTGTCGACACAGGCAAGCTTCACCAGCTAGTTCTCAAGTGTATTTATTACGTAATCATCATCAATCGAGCTTGTTTACTTGACCATGCATGCTACGCTAAGTGTCTTATAATGGCAGGTATTTGGCCGGAATCGAGGAGCTTTGACGACAGTGGTTATGACCCTGTACCATCGCGTTGGAAAGGAACGTGTGATGCTGGCGTAGAAGGCCCCATCAGGTGCAACAAGAAGATCATCGGTGCAAGATACTACAAAGATGCCGTCGACCCATCCAGGATCAGCCAAGATGAATACGGGTCTCCCCGGGACGCCGTTGGCCATGGAACGCACACAGCTTCCACCGCAGCAGGCTCGTTGGTGAGCTTCCATGGTCTCGGTGCCGGTACAGCGAGAGGAGGCGCTCCTCGAGCGCGACTAGCAATCTACAAGGTGTGCTGGAAGATGACCGGAGGTGGGGATCGATGCGAGACGGCGGACGTACTAAATGATAACAGATAAGATTTCCTCAACTGTACGAGGAAATCTCTCTACTTTGTTGAGGGAAATCCTCTAATCTGTTGAGGGAGATCCTCCCTCCTAACCTGTATAAATAGGACAGAAATATGTGAATACAATCAAGCTTCTTCAGTAATTTCTTCTCTATCTCTTTTCTAACATGGTATCAGAGCCTTGCTAGTCTTCCTCCTTTGCCGTCGCAGCCTCTAAAATCCCAAGGACGCTGCGACATCTTTCGCTGCCGCTTCCCTCTGCATTGAGGCTGACGGAGCTCTTCCTCTATACGCCTAATCGCTGCAGATTTCTTGCAGATTTTTTTCTCCTGCTGTAGCTTCCTTGAGCACCGCTGCAGATTTTGCTGCAGCTTCCTCATCCGCTGCAGTTTCGCCGTCTCATCGGGGGCATGATGCCAAGGCGGACAAGTATTGGAGTTGCCACTTTGGGAGAAGTTATGAGTAGAAGGATAAGAGGGGTGTTGCATGGGAACCAAAGGATCAGGAATACCTTTGGTGATGTTCGGAGGGTACCGAGTGTTCTTCCTCTTAGACTTATAACTGACTTGAGCTGTGATAGACGGTCCAGGCAGTTTGTCTGCACGCTTCAAGTACATCTCATAGTCAGTCAACTTGTCATAGAGTTCTTCAAAGGAGATTGGCGAGTCGCATGCCCGAATTACAACCGCCAATTCCTTGTAATCGTCTCCAAGACCATTTAGGGTATGGATGATGATCTC
>LVTN01002778.1:0-28836 GCA_001649415.1 Musa itinerans
ATGCTTGATGATTAATGTTACCTTATTATCAGACAGTGATTTCGTGGTCTTAGTTATGTGTCTAGTCTTTAGACTTGAGATACCAAGGATGTCCTGTATGAGTACTCCACTTTTTGATACTAGAATTATAAGTCTAGAAGTTTCAGATCTAGACAACTAGTCATCGAAAGTAGTAGCCAATCTTACGAGGGCAATTGAGTGTCGATAGAGGATCATCCGCTCTTAGTATCATAAGAGGAATATCCTATATATTCTTGCTAAGGTAAATCCCTAGCTAGGGTCATTTGGATTGATATAGAAAGAGTTCTTTAAAAGAATCTGATTAAAGCGAGACTCGAGTAGATTCTGTATGGGCCTGATAGCATCATGTATGATATATTGTCTCTAGGATATTCTATAGATACATGGTACTTGAGGACAAACATGTCCAATGGATTGGATTCTCCAATATCGTCTGGGGACTATAACGTAGTGGCATAGTATGTCAATAGTCGATGAGTCGAATGAATTATTATGGAGATGATGATTCATTGAGTCAGAAGGAGTTCTGACATATATGACTTATGACTAGCTCGATATTGGTCCTAGAGGGTCACACATATGGTAGGTGTTGCGACGAGTAGAGGTTCATATATAAGATATCTGTTGGAGTCCTTATCTTATTGGATATCCAATAAGCACCTTAATTATTGGATCTTGTGGATAAGATCTAATAAGAGCCAACGAGAGATTATTGGATAGAGATATACTAATTCAAGAAGTTTGGGTAATTTGATAGAAATTTAGTATATAATAAGGTTGGATCCATTATGGTTAAGTGGTAAAAACCTCTATAAATAAGAGGGGCCAAAAGCCGACATAAGCTAGTCACCTTTTGGTCGCCCTACCTATTCTCCTCCCTCTCCTCTCCTACTTAGTCGACAACCTCAGTTGAGGGCGTGTGGACAACAAGAAAGCCCGGCTCCTTCTTAATCATGTGGAGAGAAGGATTATACAATGATTTGAGGAGCGTCTTTGCCACATCTACCATGTGGATCACCATTAGAGAGAAGGACAGTTGACCTCTTTCATCCACTCATACAGATATGAAAATTTTTAGGGATATATGATCTCTCTAGGTAACAAATCTCCCTTGATACGCGCGGTTTTCGGTTTTACGTTTTGTTTTACGCATCAATTTTCGCACGACGATGAAACATTTTTTTGAGGAATCTATGATTTTTATTTTTATGTTCTTCTACTGCACATGTGATGCTCTGATTAAATTTCTTAACAATGGTATTAGAGCCAGGTTGATTCGTGCGATAATTGGTTTTTAAATTACATGTTGATGAATCGCATATAATTATTCTTATGCGATTGTTGTGATTTTTCTATCGTAGTTTTCAAATCTGGATTGCACCCTTTCTTACTATTGAGAGGTGTTTTAGAGAGACTTTTTGATGTCAAAATTGTTAACACAAACAAGGGAGCTAAAGGCTGCTTATAGCCTTGGTCGAGAGCCTTAGAAGAGGCTCTCGGCCTGGTCACCCGCAACAAACTGAGAGCAACCATGCTGCTCTTGACCATGGCAGAGAACTACACTATAGCTAGGAGCCCTGGCTGTATGGGGAACCCCTAGCGGCTAGGGTTCCCTAACCGCCTAGGTGATATTGCGGCCAGGGATTCCTGGCCGCATGGGGCAAGATGGTGGCTAAGGTTTCCTGGTTGTAGAGAGACCTTGGGGGCTAGGGATTCCTAGCCACTCAAGACTGTCCTACAACTAGGGATTCCTAATCGTAGGGGTAACCTTGACGACCAGGGTTTCCTGGCCGCATGAGGCATCCTAGGGTAGGGTACCCCAAAACTATAAAAATAATTAATTAATATTGTTATTATGTAGTAGTCCTACATGATGATGTGTACATGTGATGTATGATGTGGAAGGATGATCATGTATCGTGTGATGTGATGTATGTGTGTGTAATGTGATTATTATTATTATTATTGAGGCCTATGACCTTATATTTTTCTCATTTATTATTGGGTCTTCGTGCATGTGATTATGTTTTAATCACATGAGGAGGTGCGGTGGGAGCGTCGAGGTGACAACGGGACCCACGAGGGCGATGCTGGTCATAGGTGCCTTGCAAGCCAATCACATGAGATGATATGCATTCATTTTGCTTATTATATTTTGACATTTTTTTACTTTTTATCGCTTGTTGCATATATATATATATATATATATATATATATATATAGTTGATCACGATAATGAGACTGATTCGCCTTTAAACACATATCCTAAATAATCTCGGTCATAGGTTACTCGAGAGGAACATCGAGATAATCGAATAGACTGGTGTACCATATACCCATACATATGATGGAGGTGGTTGGTCTCCTAGTTGCTCGTGTGGGGACACTAGGGCTACAGTGCATGTGCTCATTGGAGAATAAGTTCACTGATTGATCCGCTCATGGAATGCTGGATGGTTAATGATACCTTATTGTTAGACAGTGATTCTGTTTTCCCAGTAGTGTATTTGATCCTTAGACTTGAGACACCAAAGATGTCCTATATGAGTACTCTACTCTTTGATACCAAATTTATAGGTTTGGAAGTTCCAAATCAAGCACAGTTGGTCACGGGAATGGTAGCTAAGCTTACGAGGGCTATTGAGTGTCGATAGAGGATCATCCGCTCTCAGTGTCATGAGAGGAATATCCTATGTATTCTTGTTCAAACAAATCCATGGTTAGGATCATTCGGATTGAGAAAGAAAGAGTTCTCTGAGAGAATCCGATTAGAGCGAGACTTGACGAGAAATCATATGGGCCTGATAGTACCATTTCTAGTATACGGTCTCTAGGGTATTAGATGAATGAGGGACTATAGATACACGGTAACTGAGGATAGATAGGTCTAATAGATTGGATTCCCTAGTATCGTCTGGGGACCGCGGCGTAGTGGCATAGTACGTCCGCAATCGATGAGTCGAATGAATTATTATGAAGATAATAATTCACTAAGCCAGAATGAGTTCTAATAGGTATGACTTATGACCAGCTCGATATTGGGTCTAGAGTGTCACACATATATAGTAGGCATTGCGACGAGTAGAGTTTATGATAGAGATATCCGTCGGAGCCCTTATCTTATTGGATATCCAATAAGCCCTTGAATTATTGGATCATATGGATGAGATCCAATAAGGGCCAATGAGAGATTATTGGATAGAGATCCACTAATCTAAGAGGCTTGGGTAATTGGATGAAGATTCAATACCCAATAGGGTATGATCTATTATGGTTAAGCTGACATGGGGCCTCTATAAATAGGAAGGAACCAAAGGTTAATGGGCTAGAGCTTCTCTTAGTTACCATCTCCTATTCTCCTCTCTCCTTCTCCTCCTTAGATAGTAAGCCTAGAAGTTTAGGGAGCATCGTCACAGCCCTACTGTGTGGATCACCGTTAGAGAGTAGGACGCTTGACTTCCTTCATCCTATCTTAAAGATCTGCAAGAATTTAGGGATATACGATCTCCTTTGGTAACATATTCTTTTATATATGCAGTTTTAAGTTTCACAAATTTTGCACGCCAATCTTCGCACGACGACGAATATTCGGATCTATAGAGATAGATTCAAGAGGATGCTTTACTTGTCTCAATTAAAGTATATAGACACTATTGTTAAAATATTTGGCATCGAAAATTTCATGAAATATTACTTTCAAGGACCATGTGTCCAAAGACTCTTGAAGAAAGAGCAGATATGGATAGGATACCCTATGCTTCAGCAATATGATCTATCAAGTATGCTATGCTATATACCATGCCTAATATAGTACATGCTCTAAGTGTTATGAGCAAATATCAAGCAGATCCTGGTTTGGAACATTGAAAGTTAGTAAAGTGTATCCTTAAGTACTTGAGAAGAAGGAAGGATCTTTTACTGGTATATAGAGGAAGTAGCCTCAAGGTTGATGGCTACATAGACTCGAGTTTCTAATCTGATGTTGATGATAGCAAGTATAACTCAGAGTATGTGTTCACCCTGAATGAAGATGTAGTATGCTAGAAGAGTTCCAAGCAAAATACTACTATTGACTCGACCATAAAGACGAAATATATTGCTATGACAAAAGCAACAAAGGAGGGAATCTAGATGAAGAAGTTCATTATAGATTTGGAAATCATACTAGTTAGCGAAGAGTCGATTCCCTTATTTTGTGATAATAACAGGGGACTGCTTAAGCGAAGGAACCCAAGTCTCATCTAAGGAGGTTCTACTTGATCAAAGAGCTCGTGGCCCATGAAGATATAGTAGTGGAAAGAGTTTCATCATAAGATAACATCGTAGATCCACTAATGAAGCCATTATCTCGGATTATCTTTGAGCATCATAGGCGTTTGATAAGGATTAGACATAAGTGATTTGCTTCAGGTTAAGTAGGAGATTGCTAGTCATAGGTGCATTGAAAGTAAATCACGTGAGTGAAGGCACGTGTGACATGTTGCACAATCTCTTTACTTGTTATTATTATTGGCATTTTCTTACTTTATGTTGTATGTTATATGTTTTATATATTGTGATATTCATGGATTTATGTAATGAGAATCGGATCATGATGAGATCATGATAATGAGACTAATTCGCCTTTAAACACAGACCCTAAATAATTTTGATCATAAGTTACTCAAAATAGATATTAAGATAACCGAATATACTAGTGTGCTATATTTGATGGAGACGACTAGTCTCATAGCTGCTCGTGTGGGGACACTAAGGATATAGTGTGAGTGCTCATTGGAGAATGAGTTCACTGATTGATCCACTCATGGAATGATATATGGTTAATGATACCTCATTATCATATTGTGATTCCGTGGCCCTAATTGTGTATTTGGTCCTTAGACTTGAGACACCAAGAATGTCTTGTATGAGTACTCTACTCTTTGATACCAGACTTATAGTTTTGAAAATTTCAGATCTAGCACAACCTGTCTTGAGAGTGGTATCCAATCTTACAAGGGCAATTGAGTATTGATAAAGGATCATCTGCTCTCGGTATCATGAGAGGAATATCCTATGTATTCTTGCTCTAGTAAATCCCTAGCCATGGTCATTCGGATTGAGAGAGAAAGAGTTCTCCAAAATAATCCGATTAGAACGAGACTCAAAGTAGATTTCATATGGGCTTGATAGCACCATGTCCGATATATGGTCTCTGAGATATTTGATGGATAAGGGACTATATATACATAGTAACTGAGGATAGATATGTCCAATAGATTGGATTCCTCTATATTGTCTGTGGACTACGACGTAGTGGCATAGTACGTCTATAGTCGATGATTCGTGAATTATTATGGAGATGATAATTCACTAAGTTAAAAGGAGTTCTGACAAGTATAACTCATGGTGAGCTCGATATTGAGCCTAGAGGGTCACACGTATATAGTAGGTGTTGCAATGAGTAGAGGTTCAGATATAAGATATCCGTTGGAGCTCCTATCTTATTGGATATCCAACAAGCCCTTGAATTATTGGATCTTGTGGATAAGATCCAATAAGAGTCAATGAGAGATTATTAGATAAAGATCCACTAATCCAAGAGGCTTGTGTAATTGGATAGAGATTTAGTACATAATAAGGTAGGATTAATTAGGGTTAAGTGGTAGGAACCTCTATAAATAGGAGGGGTCAAAATTTGACATAGGTTAGTCACCTCTTGGCTGCCCCTCCTATTCTCCTCTCTCTCCTCTTCTCCTCAATCAATAGCCCCAATTAAGGGTGTGTGGATAGCAAGAAGACTCGACCCCTCCTTGATCATGTGGTGCACGTGAAGATGAAGATAGTGCAATGATTTGAGGAGCATCTTCACCGCATCTACCATATTGATCACTGCTAGAGAAGAGGACTGTTGACCTCATTTATCTACTCTTATATATCTAAGAATTTTCAGAGATATACGATCTCCTTGGTAATAAATCTCTTTTGATATATGCGATTTTCGGTTCTATATTTTGTTTTACGCACCAATCTTCACACGATGATAAAACCTTTTTTTGAAAAATCTATAATTTTTATTTTTCTATTATTCCTTTGTGCATGTGATTCTAAACCACCTTAACCGGTATAAGCCTATTTGACCTAATTGAAATTAATCAAATCTAAATTAGGCTAGTCTAAGGTAATTCCAGATCGGTTCTATAAGGATTTGAGATTGGTTATGTTAGGTTCTAATTAAATTGAGTTTAATTTAAGTCAATTGGGCTATTCCAATTATGATTTTGGTTAATTAAGGATTATTAAAAGTTTGGTGCCTCGTATCTTTATGATTTGATTGATTTAAAATTTTCATCTAAAGATGTCATTTGAAAATAATTATTAGTTTTCTCTTTTTTTAGATTAAATTGATGATATTGATGTGATTGTTACTATATAGTATATATGATTATATTAAATAATCCATATTGGAAGTGCAACTTGTGAAAGGAGTTATGGGTCCATTGTAGTACGAAGCCACCAATGTATATAGTCTAGCAGGTGATACGTCCCTCACAATATCTTATCATACTGCTTCTTGGATACATATATGAATGAATAAATGAATATAAATAAATAATCATGGTTGGCTATATATTCTCGTTGAGGTCAAATAAAGCGATTCCTTTTGATGATTAATAGGCTGCCAAGCATGATGATTAGATGGTTTCTCTATCTATTATTGGGAGGAATGTGCCCCCATTTCGGTAGGTGAGGGATATTACTTTATTCATTGTTGGGAGTTCGATATGAGTTCTCTCCATTTGTTGTTGGGGAAAATCTATTTTGTATAATATGCTTCTCTATTCGCTTTTGAGAGAGTACACTTTCGCGTATGATGTATGCATTTATTATTTGATTGTTATGTATGTCATCGAGATACATTACATATGACTGATGTATGATTTTATTTATTATATAAGAATTATCATTATTTTTTAATACATGAGTTTTATAATGCATTGATATGTTATCATTTTATATTAAATTATTGACATTTGTATATATTTCATAAATATTGAATATTATTTTTATGATTTTTTGTAGGGTCCTACCCGCATGTGTGATTGTTGATATGCTTTTATTCTATATTTATTTTTAGAGTAACTCACCACTTTCGAATATATTTGAGATTTGGGTGAAGACTTTTCCGTCACTTGTGATCCTATTAGGAAGTTATGATTTTTTTCAATAAAATAATCTAGTATGTTAAAGATAGGGATTTGAATTCAAAGATCAAAAAATCTTCAGTAAATTATGAATAATGAAATGATGGTATATTAAAAAAAAATCTATGATGTAATAATTTAAAAGTATTAGAGCAATAGTGTTGAGGACCTACTAGAATATAGGATCATAGGGTTAGAATATTAATTGACCCAATTAGTCTTGAAATTTAGATTTTGGGTTATTTAGTAGTACAATTGAAGCATGATTTTAAGAGATTTAAAATTATTTTACTAAGAAAAATATGATTTATTTTTAGATAAAAATAATTAATTAAATATGTTATTGAAGGAGAGTCTCATTAAATGGCTTGAACCTAGAATATTAAGTAAAAAGTTAAAATTTTGGTATATTTTCTTTAAATTATAATAAATATTGTGATGTTTTGATGTACAAACTCTTATAATGTTTTACATGTTGGATATAATTTTGCCATGGACTCTTATCTACTCTTATAATGTTTTACATGTTGGATATAATTTTGTCATGAGACTCTTATCTACTTTTTGAAATATAATTGAGAGTTGTTAATTATATTATAAAATATATTATTTCTTTTTAAGATGTATTTGGAATAAATAATTAATTATCAATTGACTTAATTAAATTTATATCTAATACTTAAAAAATAATTTGGTAATCTAAAACATGAATAAACTATAGTCGAACTAAGAAAATATTATATGATGCTTATGTTCACTATAAAATATTTAGATTTTTATTTTACTAAAAAAATAAGTTTATTGTATGAGTCTATTTTCTTAGTTCGACTATAGTTTATTCATGTTGGGGACATATAGAATTCCTTTATATAATTTTATTATAAATTTTAATAAGATTAGAGGCTTGACATAATTTCTATTACAGCTTGACATATGACTTTCTGAATATTGCTACCCTTTCCTATGGAATATTATTTTTATCTAAAATTGTGAAAAGGATAAATTTATTTAAAATTATAAAAATATATTTACTACTTATTGTTTGGTTTTTTTATGGTCGATGATTGATTATCTTCACCACTTTTGCCTTATGTTATTATGAATGTTTATGGTTAACATGTGTAGATTTATCAAATGCTCTCTCAGTTATAAAAGTTTTAATAAATTTGAGGTACAAAAATTTTATAGGGTCTTTCATAAATATATAAATTGAAAAGTATATACTCTTATTATTTTTTGATATCAAATATTATTCTTGAAATTGAGATTAGATTTGACTTATGTTAGGATGCTTTGTATAAATGATTTCTTCACATTAATAATATATGTGCTTTTGTAGTCGAATTAATTTGATTATGCATTGATATTTAAAGTTAATTATATGTGTAACTATTTTGAATGGAGTTTCAATTTAATGTGTTAAATCAATTATTAGATATAATTTGTCTAATGCAATGATGAGATCTAATGAGGATTAAATATAATATTAATTCTAAGTTGTTTAAAATTATAAAAGCATATATGTTGAATAGTTGAATAAATTTTTATCATTTCAATTTCTTTTGTTTGTTGAGTTACACATATAGTCTCAACTTTTATTTTATGTCAACAACCAAAATTCTAACAATTTATTAGATGCATATTTTGATATTCTTATTAATTATTACATTATATGGGTGATCTAAAACTAAATTTATTGAATGAGTTTCCTTATTTTCTTATATATTTTGTGCTAAAAAAATATAAAAAAAGAAAATACACCTTTTGACTTAAAGTTTTTGAGTGGCAAATTTACCTTTATATATTTTTAAGTTGATTTAGATTCATCGTTTGACTTAGTATTTCAAGTGCCAACTATGTTGAATTAATATCCTTTTATATCAAATTTGTGATCAAATTTCTATTAAGTTGGGAGGAATGCAATCATGATTTTTTCTCTCTTAACATAAATCAAATAAATATAAATAATGTTTTTCTTTATTTAAATTATTAGCTTCCTTATTTGTGTAGTATGATTAAGAAAATAATTTAAATTGATTTTCTTAATCATGTGGACAAGTTAGAAATTTTATTAGTTAATTAAATTATTAATTAATTTATTTCCTAATGAGTGATGTAAATTTTAGAAAGTAAATTGTTTGAATTTCATTTTTGTATGTGAATCATAAGAAATAAATATTACAATTCTATCTTTGTGTGTGAAAGTAAAATAAAATAAATTAAAAAATAAAAATTATATTATTGTTTATCTTTTGAGAAGAGCTTATTTTCTCTTATATAAAACGGATTTTACCTCCTCGCTATACTTGGTAGTGGGAGAATTAAGAAGACAGATTCTGAGAGGATCCAAAGGAGAGATAGGATTATCCATTCTTTTCTTGCTAGATTTTATTTATATGTTAATATATTTGATATTAGAATTATTATAATTTATATAATGCATAATAGCATTTTAATTTTAAAATTTTAAAATTAATAAATACTAATCACTAAATTATGATGTTAGAATGATTAGTTAATTTAATAATAGTTTTGAGTATTAAATTAGACATATTTATGCTTTCAGTCCAATGATTTAATTAGTTTTAAATTTGGAATCATAAATCTAAATTGGTTAATTCATGAAAAAAATAGATTTTAGGTTAATTATAATTTGATAATACTTTAAAGTACTTTTAAAAATATTAAAATCTAATTTAATAAGAGATATCAAATTGTGGTTTGACATGAGTTAAGTTGATTAACCTAACCATAATTTGTGGTTAAGTACGACCTAGCACATGTGGTCAGGTATAACCCAGCTCGTATAGTCAGGTATAGTCTAACTTATATGATTAGACATGACTTAGCTCATGCGGTTATGTACGACTCAACCCATATGACTATGCATGACCTAGTCCATATGGTCAAGTATAACATAACCCGTGTGGTTAGATATGATCTAATTCATGTAATTAGACATGACCCAATCCATATGGCTAAGTACGATACACGTCCTATGGCCAAGCTCGATCCAACTTATGTTGCCAAGCATAATCTAATTCATGTAACTAAGAATGACTTAACTCATGTGGCCTGGCTTAGCCCAACCTCATATAATTATGTATGATCCAACCCGCGAATTAGGCATGACCTAATTCAAGGCTTAACCAACTTGTGAAGTTAGGCCTGCCCAACTATACGATTGTGGCTTGACATATCATCGCCTCTCTATCTAGACCATTTTACCTTAAGCCAACCTACTACTTAAGAATTACATGTAGAGTGTATATGACTCGTCTAAGGCTCATGTGAGTCAATTCGAGCTAGCTCAGAGTGATTTCATATCAACCTGATTAGTTCAAGCTCATTAATTGATTGAATAAGATAGGTATGATTAGTTCAAGCTAGTTTAGAGTGATTTTAGATCAACCTGATTAGTTCAAGCCTACTTGACCTAATTAAAATTAAATAAATCTAAATTAGACCAGTCTAAGGTAATTCTAGACTGATTCAATAAGGATTTGAGGTTGGTTATGCTAGGTCTAAATTGAATTGAACTTGGTTTAAGTCAATTGGACATTCTAGGGTTCTAGTTGATTGATGATAATTAATAGATTGATGTATCATATTTTTATGATTTGATGAACTTAAACATTTTATTTAAAGGTATCATTTATAAATAATTATTGGTTTTCTTCTATTGTTATTATATTAAATTAATAATATTAATATAATTATTATTATATAGTATATATGACTATATTAAATGGTCGGCATTGGAAGTGCAATCGAAGCTATGGGTCCATCATAATATAGAGTCACCAATGGACATAGTCTAGTAAGTCATACATTAAGTATGGTCCCTTATAATATTTTATCATATTACTTATTGAATATATAAATACATGAATAAATGAATGTAAATGAATGATTATAGTTGACTATGTATCCCTACCAAAGGTAAGTAGGGCTGTTTCTTTTGGGGAGTAGTGTGTTGTCATATATGATGGTTAAACTTCCTCCATCAATTGTTGGGAGGAACATGTCTTCTCTTGGGCAAATAAGAGATACCACTCTATTTGTTATTGTGAGTGCAATATGGGTTCTCTCCATCCATTATTGAGAGGAATCCATCCCATAAAGTATGTCTCTTCATCTGCTATTGGGAGAGTGCACCATTAGGCATGATGTATGCCTTTATTATCTAATTATTACGTATGTCATCAAGATGTTGCATGTAACCAATGCATGATTTTATTTATGACATAAGAATTATCATTATTTTTTTGTTATATGAGTTTCATAATAAATTAATATGTTATTATTTCATATTAAATTATTAATATTTGTATATGTTTCAATACTGAAGATTATTTTTATAATTTTTTAAAGATTCCTATCGTATGATTGCTGATGTGTTTTTATCCTATATTTACTTTCAAAGTAACCTATTACTTTGTAAAAGATACGAGGCTTGGGTGGAAAGATTTTTTCATCATATATGGCCTTATTAAGAAGATGTGATTTTTTTTTCAATAAAAAAATTAGTATTGTAATGATAAGGATTTGAATTAAAAATAAAAGAGTCTAATATAAATTATGAATAACAAAATGATGATTTATTTTTTTTATAAATATGAGATATTATAATTTAATTATATCAAAGCAATGATTTTGAGGATCTATTAGAATATGAGATCCTAGGATTAGAATATTAGATGACACAATTTTCTTTAAAATTTAAAAACATGATTTTAAGAGGTTAAGGTCATTTTACTAAATCAAATGTGAGAGTCTCCTTAATAGAAAATAATAAGTAAAAAGTCCAAATTTTAGTGTAATTTTTTCTAAATTATAATAAATATTATAATGTTTTGATATAGAAACTCTTGTAAAGTTGTACATTTTGGATATAATATTGTTATGAGACTCTTTTCCACTTTTTGAAACATAATTAAGAGTTGTTAATTAGATTACAAAATATATTATTTCCTTTCAAGATGTATTTGGAATAAATAAATAAATAAATATCAATTGACTCAGTTAGATTTATATCTAATACTTAAAGAAATAATTTGGCAATCTGAACAGAAATATTATATGATGCTTATGATCACTCTAAAATATTTATAATTTTATTTTAATATATAATTAAGTTTATTGCATGAGTCTTTTAAAATTTTCTTAGTTCAACAATAATTTATTTATGTTGGGACCTAGAATTCATTCATATAATTTTATTATAAATTTTAAGTAGATTATACATGAATAAAGTTTGATATAATTTCTATTATAGTTTGGCATATTACTTTCTGAATATTGTTACCCTATGCTCTTGAATGTTTATTGTCTATAAATATGAATAAAATAAATTTATTAAGAAATTATACGAATATATTTATTACTTATTGTGTGGTTTCTCTAGGATTGATGATTAATTTTATTCCTCACTTTTGCCTTATATTGTTATGAATGTTTGTGGTTAACACATCTAGTTTTACTAATTAAAGATCATACTCAGTATTAATTGTTCTTTCAAATGTAAAAATTTTGATCAATTTATGTACACAAATTTTGTAGGATCTTTCATAAATATATAAATTGAAAAGTATTTACTATTATTATTTTTTAATCAAATATTATTCTTGAAATTGAGATTAGATTTGACATGCGTTATGATACTTTATATAAATAAAATTATTTTTTAACATTAATAATATGTATAATTTTGTAGTTGAATAAATTTGACCATGTATTGATATTTAAATCTAATTATATGTGTAACCAGTTTGAATCGAGCTTTGATTTAATAATTATCAAATAAATTATTAGATTTTATTTATCTAATACAATGATGAGATCTAATGAGGATTAAATATAATGTTGATTCTAAGTCATTTAGAATTATAAAAGTATATATGCTGAATAGTTGGTTTTTTATTTCTTTTGTTAGTTGAGTTGCACATGTAGCCTCAACTTTTATTTTATGTCAAAAATAATTAATTTTTTAAAGTTTAAAAATTATAATAATTTATTGGATGTATATTTTGATATGCTTGTTAATTATCACTTTATATGGGTAATCTAAAACCAAATTTATTGAATGAGTTTCCTTAATTTTTTAATATTTTATGCTAAAAAGATTAAAAACAAAAGTAAACACATCTTTTGACTTAAAATTTTGGAGTGGCACATTTAAAGATGACTTAGATTTATTTTTTGACTTAGTATTTTAAGTGCCAACTATGTTGAATTAATATTCATTAAGTGGGAAGGAATGTAATCATCGATGATATTTTCTCCTTTAATATAAATCATATTATCATAAATGAATGCGTTGTTTTATTTAAATAATTAACTTGTTTGTGTAGTATGGTTAAGAAATGATTAAAATTAATTTTCTTAATCATGCGGACAAGTGAAAAAAAATATATCAATCAATTAAATTATTAATTAATTTATTTTTCAATGAGTGATGTGAATTTTAGAAAGTAAATTATTTGAATTTCATTTTTGTGTATTAACCATAAGAAACAAGTATTATAATTATATCTTTATGTGTGAAAGTAAAATAAAAATAAATTAAAAATAAAAATTAAATTATTATTTACTTTTTGAGAAGAGCTTATCTTCTCCCGGGGCTCCACCTCCCTCATTTCTTACCAAACTAGTGAGATGATTGAGAGAGAATTTCCAGAAAAGAGGATTCCTAGGAGAGGTAGGATCATCTATTATTTTCTTATTAATTTTTATTTTTATTTTAAAATTTTTAAAATTAAAATTATTATAATTTATAAGATACATAATAAAATTTTAATTTTATAATTTTATAATTAATAAATAATGATCATTAAATTATGATATTAGAATAATTAGTTAATTTAATAATAGTTCTAATACATTTAATTAGATATATTTATGTTTCAAGAAATTATGTGTGAATTTTTATCATTTAATGAGTTTTAAATTTAGAATCATGAATTTAAATTAGTTAATTCATGAAAAAAATCAATTTAAGATTAATTATAATTTTATAATATTTTAAAGTGCATTAAAAATATTAAAATCTAATTTAATAAGTAGGATCATATTGGGTCTAATCTTAGTTAAGTTGATTAACTAAACTAGCCCATTTGCCAAGTGTGATCTAGCACATGTGGTCAGACAAAATCTAACTCATATGTTTAGGTATGGTCCAACCCATGTAGTTAAATATGACCTAGTATATATGACTAGGTACAATCTAGCCAATGTGACTATGTACAACTTGTCATATATGGTCAAGTATAATCTAACATGTGTGGCCATGTATAGTTTACTGTGTTGTTAGAATAACTAATTAATTTAATAATAGTTCTAATTCATTTAATTAGATATATTTATGTTTCAAGAAATTATATATGAATTTTTATCATTTAATGAGTTTTAAATTTAGAATCATAAATTTAAATTAGTTAATTCATGGAAAAAATCAATTTAAGATTAATTATAATTTTATAATATTTTAAAGTGTATTAAAAATATTAAAATTTAATTTAATAAGTAGGATAATATGAGGTCTGATCTGAGTTAAGTTGATTGACTAAACCAACCCATTTAGCCAAGTACGATCTAACATAGGTGGTCAGACATTATTTAACTCATATGTTTAGGTATGGTCCAACCCATATTATTAGACATGACCTAGACCATATGATCAGGTACAACTTGGCTTGTGCAGCCAAGTATAATCTAGCCTATATGACCATGTATAATCTAAGCCATATTGTTAGAATAATTAATTAATTTAATAATAGTTTTAATTCATTTAATTAGATATATTTATATTTCATATGTGAATTTTTATCATTTAATGAGTTTTAAATTTAGAATCATGAATTTAAATTAGTTAATTCATGAAAAAAAATAATTTTAAGATTAATTATAATTTTATAATATTTTAAAATATATTAAAAAAAATTAAAAATCTAATTTAATAAGTAGGATCATATTGAGGTATGATTTGAGTTAAGTTGATTGACTAAACCAGCCCATTAGTCCAGTACGATATAGCATATGTGGTCATACATAATTTAACCCATATGTTTAGGCATAGTCTAACCCATGTAGTTAGATATGACATAGTCCATGTGGCTAGGTACAATCTAGTCTATGTGACCAAGTACAACTTAACCTATGTGGCCAAGTATAACCTAGCCTATGCGGCCATGTATAATTCAGGCCGTGTTGTTGGGTATAACTCAACTCATGTAGTTAAGTACGATACAACCCATATGACCAGGTATGACGTAACATGTGGCCAAGCATGACCCAATTTATGTAGCTAAAAACAGTTTTGCTTATATGGTTAGGCATAACCCAACCCATGTAGTTGGGCATAGTCTAACCCATGTGATTAGGCATGACTCAACTTATGAGCTAGGTGTGGCTCAATTTAGTAGTAAGGCTCAGCTTAACTCATGTGGCTAAGTACGATCTAACTCATATGGCCAGACATGGTCTAACCCATGTGGTCAAGGATGACTCAACTCCTGTGATTAGGCATGACCTAACTTGCGAGACAAGTGTGACCTAGTTTAGTAGTGAGGCCTAGCCTAATTTATGAATGAGACTCAGCCTAGCCTATGAAGCTAGGCTCGCCCAACTATGTGATTAGCGTTAGATACATCATTGGTTCTCTATCTAACCCATTGTACCTCAACCCAACTTGTGACTTGAAATGAGCATGTGCAACACACGTGACTCGTCCAAGTTCTATGTGGGTCCGTTCGATCTAGACTAGCACTATGCAATATAGCCAAATTTTCTTTTTTTTTTATTGGTTTGAGCTCGTTAGTTGACTAAATCAGACAGGTTTGATTGGTTAAAGTCGGATCAGGATGATTTCATACTAACTTGATCGGTTTAAGCTTACTTGACATAATTGAAATCAATCAAATCTAAATTAGACTAGTCTAGGGTGATTCCAGATAGGTTTTATAATGATTTAAGGTTAATTATATTAGGTCATAATTGAATTGAGTTTGGTTTAAGTCAATTGAACTATTCCAATTATAGTTTTAGTTGTTTGAGGACTATTAGAAATTGATGTTTCGTATCTTTATAATTTGATGAACTTATATGAATGTGTTATTTAAAAATGATAATTAATTTTTTTAGATTAAATTGATATAATTATTATCATATAATATATGTAACTATATTAAATGGTCTAGATTGAAAGTGTAACGTGTAAAAGGAGTATATCACAATTCGAAGCCACCAACAAACATAGTCTAGTAAATCATACATCAAGTATGATACCTCATAATATTTTATCATACTATTTCTTGGATATGTGTATAAATAAATGGATAAATATAAATAAATTATAATGATTGACTATATATAAGATAATTTATTTCGAAGATTATGAGCTATCAAATATGATGATTTGATAGTTAATCCATTTGTTATTGGAAGAAACGTGTCCCCACTTGAACGGATGAGAGATACCACTTTATTTACTGTTGATAAGAATTAATCCCACAAAGTATATCTTTTCATTCGTTGTTTGGAGAGTACATCATCGAGTATGATGTACGTTTTTGTTATATGATTATGTTTATCATCGAGATATATTGTTTGTGATTGATAAATGATTTTATTTACTGTATAAGAATTATAATGAGTTTATATATTAGTTGACATTGGTATATGTTTCACAAAGATTATTTTATAATTTTTTAGAGACTCCTATCAACATGTATGATTGTTATTTTTTTTATCTTAATGTATTTTCAAAGTTAAATATTATTTTATAATAAATTTTAGGTATTTTTTAATATATCTTAGGCTTGATTAGAGAAGACTTTTTTATCACCTAGGTCCTACTAAGAACATACAAGTTTTTTAGTAAAAATAAATCTAAAGATAAAAATTTGAATTCAAAGATAATTTTTTTTAATAAATTATAAATAATGAAATGATAATTTATTTATTTTTATAAATCTGAAATGATTCGGTACACCTTTGAAGCCGCTCAATTTCTTAGTATCCTTCTGTGCTGGAAAACAACTAAAGAAAACGTATAACAACTCCCAAAGTGGACTAAGATGCTACTTACCTCAGTTGTTGACCCAGGCAGGCTTCAGTTTCCTCCACCATATGAATCTTTACTGCTCTCTACTAAATGATAAGCATGAGAAAAATGTGTTGAGATCGCACCCAAAGTAACATCTAAATATGTGGTTGTTCCTCACTTCTTGTCACAGTTCTCTTTCCATGGAAGATGATCAGTCAAACCAAATAAACATCCAGTCTTTTCAGATCTCTAAACTAATAGAGCAAAATACTGAATCATTGTTGCAGCTGTATCCCGAAAGGCTTTATGCCTCAGCAGTAATAGTTTACGTAGGTTCGCTTCTAATCACTGTGACAACAAACACAAACAACGAGCTCTTAGGCTTTAAACTTTCAACCACTGAAAGCAAAGTGCAAGAGAAAGAAAACATTCAATTGCGTCAGAAGCGTTCGGAACAAAACTTCAGATCAGTTCCCATATCATATTGTAAACTTTTGCCATTCAGTTGAGCTGCAACAGCTGCAAATAACCTACTTCAGATCAGTTCCCATATCATATTGTAAACTTTTGCCATTCAGTTGAGCTGCAACAGCTGCAAATAACCTCCATGGCCAACCGGATTCGTGGCCTTATTCTGCAACTGTATTAATGCAGCCATGGCTTTTATACGTCTACCATCCGCAACTTGAGATTAAACTGCTATGCTGTCTCCAATGGACCCTCCCACTTCTCTACCAGCTCTTGCAATTTATCAAAACCCTGCAAAATAGTAAAGAAAATATATTTACAAATTTTACATATAATATCTGGTAATTGGTAGTATCAGGCAAATGAAATCTGATACTCACTATCCGAGTCGTGAAGCTGCCAAATGATTCACCCTGCAGGCGCTTGTTCTTCCAACCGTAAAACAATGGCTCCAAAACCTTCTCTAGGTTTTGGACCTTCACCTTGTTTGTAAAGCATTTTGCTAACGAAGTCTGATTAGGTGTCCCACCAAGCCAGACCTGAATTGCATTTTAAACAGAACAATATAAGAATTTATGTTACCAAGGAAAGCTTGATGACTTGCATTGGCTAGTTGCAGAATCTGTATATTCTACAATTAGTAATAACTCAGGTTTTCAGCAAACAACACCACTTATGGATGACTATTAAATGGAGATCTCACGTCCATTATGCTTGAGAGCAAAATGACACAGTTTTAGTTAAAACATATAAATTACACAAAACTGTTAAACCTGACTTTGATTGGTACAACTGGATAAACAACTAATGCTGTCAACATAGCAGTGGAGTATGAAAACATCCTATGAAGAAATGGGACATACAATTCTCCCAGCTGATTTATCATTCAGATATTTCCAGTCTATATAATTCCACATATCTAACCATGCAACATTAGCACAAATCATAAGTGAATTTGAGTACCTGGTAGCTGTTGGGACCATCACCAACCAGTCCTAGCTCGGCCATGTAGGGTCTTGCACACCCATTGGGACAGCCTGTTACCCTTATCACAACTGACTCATTGTTCTCTATGCCTACCTGTGAAAAGAATAAGAACCCATTGTCACTTCTCAAAAAAATAAATCTTACCATTATGGAACCAAAAGTTGCATTTGCATAATTATGTATAAATACATTAAGATGGATCATTTAAGGTACCAACCTTATTGAAGACAGCTCGAATCCTTTTAAGAATTTGTGGTATCCCTCTCTCAGCTTCTGTTATTGCTAGTGGACAAAGTGGCAGTGCAGGACATGCCATTGCAGTTAAATTAAGAGGATCAATTTCCATAGGTTGCTGCAAGACAAAACATAAATTCTGAATAATAAGCAAAATACAAAACCATCCATATTTTCTTTTTGGCTATAAATACATTTACTTTCTTAGTTGTCCTAAAAAGTACCTAGCCCAGTATATGTTATGAACCTACTACTAAATCAACTTGTTGGCTCTAATATCTCTAGTCCATTAGTAAACCAGACTTTCCTTTTAAAGACAGTCAGTCATCTTGGAAAATTTCTTACATAGAGCAGAAATAATTTTCTTAAAGTGAAGAGCAAAGTATGACAAGCTTTACCAGTAGACCAGCTTGGGCAAGTGCTGCGGTGATAGGTTCTTCCCATGAGTGATGAATGTCACACAAGATCAAATTCTGGTTAGGTGTAATCCGCACATTCAAGTTATACTTCTCAATTATTTCTCTTAGTGTTTTCTTCATATTCCCACCTATACGCCCGCTATCAATGTGTACTCCACAGAACAATGCACCATTACCCTGCATTGGCAGAGTAGCAATGAAAATATATTACGAAGATATAAACAGATATGGTCTGAAATGACAGAAAATTTTGTAGTAGCGATCAAAATGTGAAGTTAAAAAGCATAACCGCACATGAAATTGTACCTGTTCATGCCATCCAAGGTAACTCTTGAATTCCCACTCTGGTAATTCTCTGAATGGCTCAAAGTTCTTTCCATAATACTGCTCGACAACTGTGCGGAATTTGTCAATCCCCCATTCACCAATCAAATACTTCATTCTACTATACCTGCGGTCATCTCTCCTCCCATTTTCTCTTTGTGTAACAACAATAGCTTTTATAGCATACAAGATGTCTTCTTTTGGTACATAACCTAAAGGCTCTCCCAGACGAGGGAATGTGGTCTCCACCCTGTGTGTTCTTCCCATGCCTCCTCCTACCTACAAAAGCAAGTTGCAATGGAAAAATTGAGTAGATCGCTTAATAAAACAGAACATAACCTGAAGTAAAATCTATTACATAAATATTGAAGCCTTGAGGTTCTCCATCAATATCAGAAACTACGACGACACCAACATCATTTGTCAGGATATCCACAGAGTTGTCAATAGGCACAGTCACTGCAATCTTGAACTTTCTAGGCAAGAATTGAGTGCCATAGATGGGCTCTGGAGAATCAGGGAAATTAGTCCCATGTGAGTTGTCATTACGAGCTTTGACTACTTCAGGGGGCTCTGCTGACATGATCTTTTCCCCATCTACCCATAGATCATAATATGCGCCAGCCTGTGGTGTCAAGAGTGCAGCAATATTCTCTGCAGTTTCCTGAGCAAAGACATATTCTTTTTTGGTATATGGTGCTGCAGGAGCTAATACATTTCTGTTCAGATCACCACATGCACCAAGAGTTGAGCCCATGTTTTTAATGATAGTGCTCATTACAGTTTTGAGGTTCTTCTTCTGGATACCATGCAGTTGAAATGTTTGTCTAGTGGTCAAGCGGAGAGTGCCTGTGCCAAACTCATCTGCAAGATCATCCATAACCAAGTAGAGCCTGTTCGGTACTTTCCCACATGGATTCTTTGTACGAAGCATAAACTGGTAAGACTTGACACCACGTTCATCTCTGTTAGTTTGTTGATAACTTCCATGAAATTTGATCAGTTGGGTGGCAGCCTCATTTATGTTTGGAGCTTCTGAAGTTAACTCCTCATTTAGAGGATATCTAAGGAAATTGCTTTTCTCCTTGAACAATTCAACCTTGCTTCGCTTTACCTCAGAAGTCTCTGGCCTTATAGGCTGCAAAAAGAAAGAAGGCTAGGCTGTCAAATGACATGACTTAAAGTAGCATTTAAATATAACATAATGAGGTACCTCTCAAGCTCACTGTTTAGTGAAAAAAAAAGGGTCCTTGTGATGACACAAAAGTAAAATGATTTATCTAATACATATTAAGTCAGAAGAATTGATGAAAGTTCTTTCTTTAGGCTGAATTGGGCTCCAACCTTTAGCAATTATAATATAAGCAGGATTATGTGGAGATCGGCAAAGGGAATAATTAAGAAGCTTTGCACAGACACCAGGGAATAGAAGAAGAAAGATAGGAAGAGAGAAAAGAAGAGCAGTTTCACAAATCCACTAAATAGAATAATATTGTACTAAAAATCAATCATTTTTCATGACTCAATGATTATGCTGTCAAAAATTAATTTTTTTTTCATAGAATTTATAGCGCTCCATGTAATGCTATTTATAGTTCATTAAACAATTCTAGAACAACGGACTATGATATAAGATATTCTAGTTGATCTGTAGTGTTACCAACAGTATGATCCACTGTTTGATCCATACAATTATTCACTATCGTTCCCTCATTGATACTAAATGATAAAGTAAAATTTCCACTGTTTAATTAGAAACAATCCTTTATTTGATGTCAATCAAGAAGGATTCTATGTGAACTATAACTTGTTAGAGCAAGGTTGAATTTACTATATTTTTTTTTACTTATTATCTTCTTATTTTTTGCTCTTCTGCATCTAAAATTTTCTTGCCTCTGACCATTAAGTAAACAAATTTATTTGAAAAATATAATAATCTTAATGATCCTTTGCTGAGAGTTCGATGGCACTAGCATTGTCCTAGCAATCATCTTTGCTCATTCCAATCCATGTGAAAGTATGGTTGAAATTTTCTAATCCTCTTTCAAGAGGTGCGGAGAGGTATTTTATTTGCAAATTACAATTATTTCAAAAGATGCATGCTGGTAGATTCTAACCACATGGTACAATATAAAAGCTTATAACCAAGAGGAGCTAATCTAAACATTCTTACTCATGTGACCTAAAACATCAGACTCAAAACTGTATGAAAATATACAAGTATGCCTCTTTCTTAAAACTGCTCATGTGCATATAGGTTTCGCTTAAATTTACGGTCAGAAGAGAACTTGTAGCAAGGTCTAACAAAAAATAATATCATTACTGGGAGTATCATTCAGCATGTCATAAGTGGTTTATGACCAGTTTCTAATGATGTTATTGTATTGGTTGTTCCACAGTGTTCAATTATTGAGCATAGTTGTTTAAGAGTACTTTCAATATTGCTTCTGACATACCATGGATGGACAAAAAAATGTTGTGCATTATATGCTGATGCATTGGAGAACATCTAGACAAAATGTTGCCAGATTGATGAAATTGTGGACAGAAGTATGGTACTTACATATATTATAGTACCAATAGAAAAGAAGATCTTTTCTCCTTCAGAAAGGCTGACAATCCGGCATCCGCACTCCTAATTAGGGCATCAATTTCTTCTGACGCCTCTGGCAGATGGAACCGGTGTTAAGCCCATTTAAAAATTTTAGGGGTATCTAGTCCGAAGAAAAATTGATCAGACAAAAAAAAGTAGGATTTTACGTTACATAAATATGAGTTATGCTTAGGAAAGACCTACAATGTTACCTAGGATTCTAGCCATCTTTAGTAGCTATTCAGTGAATATAGTGGGACTCCAATCGACTTAGAATTTATAATACTATTAAGTGAATAAGGTTTCCGACGTAGACCGGAGCTACAACTCCTAACACCACTCGAAGAACGACAAAGAGAGGCTAAACCAACATTACCTTTTACAATACCATCCACACGATCAATTTTCACCATTATCTGAACCAGAAAGAGAGAGAAAAACAAAGCAAATTCACAAATCTTACGGTGGAAACAGCCGTGACAACCGAAGAAGAGCTCGATGAGGACGCCACCGCTAAGCTCCGGGAAGATCGCCCAAATGGAATCAACCCCGACGACCTCAGCCCGCGAAACCTGTGGATCTGCACCCCCTGATCCGCTCCAATTCCAACCCCGCCCGCCGCTGCAGCCGCCATGAGAGATAGGCGAGAAGGCAGAAACCCTAGAGGAAATCTGGACTTGAATTGTTCGAGCAGGGCAGATCAAAGAGAGTGAGAGGAGCAAAAATCAGAGGACTGAGAAACAAAGCATTGATTTCCTTTTCGGAGGTCAAAAAGGTGATGGACGCGTGATATATCCACCCGATATTTCTATATCTGATATGTTATGTATGGATTTATTGCAGCGAGAATTCTGCGTTGGAATGGGTAATGGTGGGTGACAATAGCATGTGGGCTGCGGAGCCCAAGTTCATCGAACCTGGATGGATTTGCTGATGCTACGCGTATATATTTAAAGTCGGCAAGCAGAGTCGTGCACGTGTGTCCCGGCAGACTAACAAGCGGCCCATTCTGACTTCCATTGTATGGGTCGTAAAAAGCCCACTTAACGACGAGCAAGACAATTACCTCACCACGGGCAACAATTTTTCTACCCATTTATGAACCACGAAGGCGGCGGTAGATATCAGTGGAGCCCGGTGGGTGCCGTTGGTTGCTCCTACGGCGATGTAGATGGGGCAGAGGGTACGCTTCAAAAATGGAATAATCATAAAGACTTGGATAATCATTTCATTGCCGAGAGATTTGACTTCTTTATTGACTTTTGTGGTGCATTTGTTCATGGGATTAGAACTATAAGAGGAATGTTAAAACTTGTTTTCCAATTACGAAATCTAGATTCTCCAACAACGAATCATCGTGGGAAAAAATTATGTGCGAGGGAAAGAGAGAGATGAATATTAACTTAATTTGCAGAAATGTTTATCCTCTGAACATAGAGCTTGATCTGCTGACAATAAATTCTCTTCATGGGAGAGGGGTCATCATAGACTAATTGGAATCACTTGAGAATAATAGTCTCGCATGGGAACTAAATATATCATGTCTTGTACCATAATTTACTAGCTTAATCTTATGGGTTACAGTCATATTCAATTACCATGTTGATTCCGTTGATGGTTTGTCACTTCAGCATGGTTTATGATATAAGAGGGCATGTAGAGATGTATAGAGTTCTTCCAAACGCCAACATCACATGAAAACCCAGCCCTAATTTCTTCAGTGGATGAATGACAACTAGATTCTCTATTGCAGACATAATAATCTATATATATATATATAGAGAGAGAGAGAGAGAGAGAGAGAGAGAGCTAAATTGTGAGTCAAAATTTAATACAATCCATATTTTATGTAGAGGGATAAACTACATTCTGTTTAACAAATCAAAATTTAATAGATAGAATTGCAATTATGACAAGTAATAATCTCCAAGCTTGATGTTTCTTTGTCCTCATTGATGTGCATAGCACCAATGATGAATTTAACCACGATAGTAGAGCAGCATGATCCTATCAAAGTGCCCCACAAGCAACGCAAGATGCCCAAGAGATATTGGTTTGTTCTAAGTCTAAAATATAAGCTAAAAATGCACTGCTCTGGTTTATTCATTTACTTGTGTGACAAAATTCAAGGTTTGTTCAGCACAGCCAAGAGTAGTACAACAATGATTCACTCAAAGGTCTTCACAGTTCCAGCTGTTGAATATTTTTTATGTGGCTAAAAACTCAAAGAGAGCAAATTATAGCAGTATCTGCCCCATCTATTTGTGATGTCATGATCAAATATTTTTAGTTTCCATGAGGAACTGAATGGAGGAGCATTGCAAGCAGTCAAAATCAACTCTGAATCAGTCTTAAGACATGATCTGGCACATGGTCAACCAGGTGGAGGTAACCTCAGCTAGAAATATTCTGTTCCTCAGATCAATGATTCAGGCCATACTTTTCCAAGCTTCAGCGGAAATGGTGTACTGAAATACGAAGAGTGAGCTGCATCTTATTCAAATTCCAGTTTAATGTAATTCCATATAGAGCTAGACTGGAAGCATTGCAAATAATACTGAATCAAACGTGAGAATTAACATATAAGCGTGGCACCAATCAAACCCGCGCAGGTTTTCTATTTTCAAGAAAATGGTGGGAAAGAGTGTAAGTATTAAAATCGTAATATACTATTATTATATAAAAAAATTTAATAATAAAAATTAAATTTAATTAATAATAGTTCAAATATATGATACGTATCTTTTGATATTATTCAAAAAAACTTTTATCTAATATGTGGATGCATCGTGAATATGAAAATTATAATGATACTAATATATAAGAAAAACTAGACTTGTATTCTTCTCTTTTTCTATCATTTATAGAATCACTATGAGCAATAAATTATGGATAAAAAAAAGATGAGAGAAGATATGTAATCTTTTAATTACTAGTTGAGTTATATCGTTCATAAGAGATTCAATCATTTCATAAACAAAAGTAAAGGGACTAGGATAAATAATTAGAAGAATCTCTCCTTTTTCTTAGTTGATAATTGTAATCTCTTAAGGAATTATATTATAATTAGACTTCCTTTTTATTAGTTGATAACTATAATCAGAATCTAATCATATCTATCATATACCTTACCTAATTAGATACAACTACAATCTAACATTCTACTACTTGATAAACTAATTGGTAAGATATAAAAAAAATTAAAAATTAAAATAAATAAAATAAATAAAATAAAATTTTATATTAAAATAATATTATTTAATTAGATTTAAAAAATTAAAAAAAATATTTTACACGTGCGTATAGATCTTATAAACCAAGCCAATAAGTCTAATAAATATAATACTATATTAAATTTAACTACTAATACAAGTCATAGTGATTGTATATCATTAATGTTATACTTCCTTTTATGTTTCACAAGCTTTCCTAATATAATCCTAAATGATCTATATAATTTATTTTATCAAAACAATCATGTTATCATATTCAATCATTATATAAAAAATAAATAACTTTAATTACATAAATAAAAATATTAATTATAATATCCACTAAAACATGTATTACTATATCTTTTATAGGTTGTTCATAAACTCAATCATAATAATATGCTTTTTCAAACACTTTAGGTTGTAAGGTCTTGGTGAATTGATCAACAATTAATACAGTAAAACTCAATTTCTTTATTGATATTAATTATTTTTGGACTATTTTATCTAATCACTAAATACTTTATACTATAATGCATAGAATTAATAGAGTACTTACTATTCTTAGAAAAGAAAACTACTAAAATATGTTATAAAGTATCTTTAATGACTTGGCAATTGAGTCTAACTATATCAAATCTTAAAATAAAAGTTCATAATCATAAGGCTTGATTAGTGGCCTTAAAGCATATTATAAAATTAGCTTTTGTTGTTGATGATATAATAATGTATTACTTTATATTTTTCTATATAAATCTGGGTATGCAATACCGAATTGTACTGTCCGATACGGGTGGTACGTATCGGTCCGACAGGCTATCGGTACGCGGATTGTCCACTACCGTACTGCCCGCACTGTAACACCATAGCAGTGCACTGTAGCACTGTAGCACCGTAGCAATGCACTGTAATACTACACTGTAGTAGCAGTAGCAGTATAGTGCACTGTAGTAGTAGCAGTGCAGTACACCGTAGTAGCAGTAGTAGTGTACTGTAGCATTGCTACAATGCTTGGTATACTGTACCGTATCGTACCGAGCGTAGGTCGAAACACCGGTACGGTACAGTATTGCGAACCTTGATATAAATTATCCTTCCAACTAATATAAATATAAAACGTAAAGTGATTTCCTACTTATTGAGGTAATTTACAAAATCAATATATGAAAATATCATTATGTTAAGCTAATTAAATTTTATATATGTGAGCATATGTTCATTCGTCAATTCCATACATCTTATTACTTTCTTTGTATCATTTTAGTATTTCATTCCTAGGTAACTCTAATATCTACGTAGTATTCCAACTATAAAACTGATATTTGGTCTAATATAAGCTTAAATATATAATAGATTTTTAACTACGCATACATAATAAATATTTTTTTTCTAATTCTTTTCTAAGTTACTTTGAAAATACTTATTTTTGATTGAATTTTTTTATCATTTGTTGAGTAAAGTTATATACTAAATTTATTTAAGACTCGATTAATATATCCTTTTAAGATAGTCTTAGTAACCTTTGAGATATATTTATGAATATCTCACTACTAATAATATAAAATGTCTCATTCATATTAACTATCTTAAAATTTGTAATAAGAAATTTTTTGATTTTATACAATAAACCAAGATCATTATTGGTAAGCAAAATATCATCCGTATATAAGACCACTATAATAAGCTTACTCTCACTAATATTCAGATATTAATACTAATCTATAATATTTTTTTTTTAATTTAAAAAAAGTAATAGTATCAAGAAACTTTATATACTATTATCTAGAAGTTTGTTTAAAGTCATAAATAGATTTCTTAAATTTACATACCAAATTTTAATTTTTTTATTTTCATTATAAACCGTTTAGATTAATCTCTAGATTTTCATTCAAGAAATTTATTTTCATATCCATTTGATGTAACTCAAAATCATAATGTCACTAATGTCATGATGATTTTAATGAGTTTATTTTAAAAACTAAAGAAAATATCTTATTATAATCAATGTATTCTTTATGAGTAAAATCTCTAACCATAAGTCTGACCATTATATCATTTGATATTATCCTTTGAGTCATATTTATATAATAAATTTATTTATAGTTATTAGATAATTCAATGAGTTCTTAAATACTATTCTAGTTCATTGATCTTAATTATCGATACATTATTTATTAATAAAACCCTTAACTACAAGTTTAGATATTATATTATTCGATATTGTCCTTTCAGTCATGTTTATATAATAGACTCTTTTACAATTTTGTTATTAGGCAATTTAATAAGTTGTTAGACACTATTCTAGTTCACTAATTTTAACTTTTTTTTTATTATATCATATCATATTTCATAATCGCTTTCTATAGTTTGTGAAAATAATAAAGGACCCTTTGATTCCTATATCATAATATAATTCTTGTAGATTCACCACATAATTGAAATCTTAATTCTTCCTATACATATATATAAAAATTAGTTTATTAAAATTTCACTCATCCTTAAATATAGTAAATTTTAAATGAGTAAAACTAAGGACAAATAAAATTAAGAATAAATTATATGTGAAAGGACTCAAATATATTTATGCATAATACTCTTGAGCGTACAACTTTGTCAATCATATTAAAGATATAATCTTGAATTTTTCAAATACTCTCATACTAAATTTTAATCAGTTTTTTCATTTAGGTGTTAGTTAATGACTTATTAATAAATTTCAATTGACCTTTAAATATTCCAATGTGCTAACTATAGACTATAATGAAGTCTAAATATTATTAGCAATTATTATAAAACCGAGTTTTTTAAACTTTTCTAAATTATTTATCTTAATTATTTATTTTAAAACCTTCAATATTTATTTTTATGATCCTTTCAAATAGTCTAACACACCTAGTGTACATTGTATATGCCCAAGCTATTTATAATAATTTAATCTAAAAATATATAGAAATATTTATAAGAATAAAATGGAGAAAGTACCATTGTAATAAGATAATGTAATATTAATATTTTGAGTTTCTTAATAAATATTGAACCATTGATATCATCCATATTTCATATTTGGGTGAAATATTGACATATCTCGTATTTATATAAGATTTTACTATTATGGAGGATTGATATCATACTCATAAAATAGTATTGTTATATTTGAGTATACAACCTTAAATTACAAAAATATTCAAAATAGTATCATGCTACTTAATCTCATAATTATTCAAAGTGGATTCTTTTTTAAAACTCCTAAAACACTGTCATTATATATGCCTTTATTAATATTATTTAAAACTAATTCCTTAATATAATTTTATAAATTTGATCAAGGCTAATTCCATAATATAATTCC
>LVTN01002779.1:7088-18212 GCA_001649415.1 Musa itinerans
GAAAGAGGGAGGTGAACACTTAAGCTATTGAAAAATAAGACTTTGCTAAAGCTTTTTCTCAATTTCTAACTTCTCAAAATGTTGTATTCTCTGCTGAGAATTGAGGGGTATTTATAGACCCCAGGAGGATCAAAATTTAGGCTCCAAATTTTGAATTCTCTTAGGTTCCCAGAGCTGGCGGTGCCACTGCCTGTCAATGTCATATTTACCGTTTACTAGCGGTGCCACCACCTGTCGGTGGCGAAGCTACCGTCGGTCAATTTTCTTATTGACAGTGTTCTAGCGGTGCCACCGCCCCACCTTCCGGTTGCTGGGCGGTGCCACCGCCTGACCTCTCGGGTGTTTGGTGGTGCCACCGCCCAGTCCGGTGGTACCACCGCCCGACCTTATGTGTCATTGGCTGGGCTACAAATTTGACCTAAACCAGTTCATATTCGGGCCCAATTGGCCCCTAACCAGGTTATAGGATTAACTCTTAATTCTAACCCTAATTACATGCAAACTATGAAATCAAGACATAGTCCTAAGTAGGTTTTTAACTGGCAACGTCGAGTTTCCTTCCGACGAGCTTTTCCGGCAATCTTCTGGCTAACTTCCGATACACCCGTGGATTTCTTCCAGCGGACTCCCAGCAGGCTCCCAGTCTTGTGGTGACTTCAGCGAGTCTTTGATGAGTAGCCAAACCTTCTCAGTGATCTCCACGAACCTCCGACGATCTCTCCGGTAGACTTTTGAAACCTTTAGCAAGTCCCCGATTTCTTCTCGGTTGGTTCCGGCAGCACTTCCAACAAATCTTCGGACTCTCGGCAGACTCTCGAACACCTATCGAACTTGACTCCGATAGACTTGCTTTATGTCTTCAAGCTATCGTAGTTAATCCTACACTCTTAACTCAATAATATGGATTAGATCAATTAACCCATCAATTGATTTCATCATCAAAATCCAAGATTCAACATCTTCAAGAGTCTTTAGGGAAATACTCCTAAAAAGAGATATCCCATGTCTCATTAGAATGAGATCTCTCTTGAAATTTTTTATGCCAAACCTTTTGAAAATGGTGTCTATATACTTGCATTGGGACAAGCCAAGCATCCTCTTAGATCTATCTCTAGAGATTCGAATCCCCAATATATAGGATGCTTCCCCTAAGTCCTTCATAGAGAAGCATCTAGATAACCAAGCCTTTACTGTGGATAGCATTCATACATCATTCCCAATGATCAGGATGTCATTCACATATAATACCAAGATGGTGATAGCGCTCCCACTTACCTTTCTATACACACAAGGCTCATCTTCGTTCTTAACAAAGTTATAAGATATAATCGTCTCATCAAATTTTATGTTCTAAGTAATCTACACACCTTATTTAGGCAGTCCTTGGATACAAATCCCTTAGGCTATATCATATACACCTCCTCCTCATGGTTGCCCTTGAGGAATGTGGTTTTCACATATATTTACCAAATATAATAATCATAATGTACTGTAATAGCCAATAGAATTCAGATAGATTTCAGTATGGCTACGAGTGAGAAGGTTTCATCATAGTCAACACTTTACCTTTAACGATACCCCTTAGCCACTAGCTTTGCTTTATTGGTCTCTACCTTTCCATCTACTCCGATCTTCTTCTTGAAAATTCACTTGCAACCAATGGGTATAAACTCTCGAGTGCATCAACTAGGTTCCAAACCTTCTTGGGGTACATGGAATCCATCTCAAAATTCATGGCTTCTTGACACTTTTCGGAGTCTATACTTATAATAGCCTCCTCATAGGTCTAAGGATTCATATCCTCAACATCCTCTCCTCTAATATGTCCATATATCTCTCAGGAGGATGGGATACTCTGCCGGACCTACGTAAAGTTGGAACTTGTGTGTTATATACCTGAACAGACTCGAGCTATGGAGTGATGCCTGAGCTAGGTTCTCTAACCTTGCTCAACTCTATCATAATCCCACTATCTTCGCCAAGAATGTGTTCCCTCTCAAGGAATATCGTTCTCTTGACTACCAAGACCTTGTGGTCCTCGGAGTGATAGAAATAATACCCACAAGTTTCCTTGGGGTGTCCCATGAATATACATCATTCCATTCTAGATTCTAATTTGTCGGCGTTGTGTCTTTTGACGTGGGTAGGGCAGCCCCAAATCTTAACAATTTAAGATCGGGATTCTTCCCTTTCTATATCTTATATGGTATAAATACTACCAACTTAGTTAAAATTATATTCAAAAGGTAAGCTGCGGTCTCTAGGGCATATCCCCAGAATGAGATAGATAGGTCGCATCATGGATTGCACAATGTCTAACAGTGTATGATTCCTCCTTTTAGATATACCATTGAGTTGAGATATATAAGGAGGTGTCCATTGGGATAGAATCTCAAGGTCCTTGAGGAACTAGGTGAACTTTGTACTCAAGTACTCACCTCCTCGATCTGATTGAAGTGTCTTGATACTCTCCAGTCTGGTTCTCCACTTCATTCTTATACTCTATGAATTTCTCAAAGGCCTTGGACTTATACTTTAACATATACGTATGTCCATACCTTGAGAAATCATCAGTAAAAGTAATAAAGTATGAGTAACCATGTATGGCATTAGTTGATATGGATCCACATACATCACTATGTATAAGTTCCAACAGCTGAGTGGCTCTCTCTTCAATTCTACTAACTGGAGAGTTAGTCAAATTGATATGACTTATAGTCAAATTGATCTAGATATCAATCCTTTAGCAACTTTTGAATTCTTCCCTCAAGGACATGACCTAGCCTATAATGCCACAAATATTCACTATTCACCTCATCTCGTTTCCTTTTAGACATACTTACATTCATGATATGTGGAGCAATGTCTAGCATAAATAAACCACTATACAATGTTCCACTCATGATGATCTCATTATCTAATAATATTGAACAACCATGATTCTCAAAAACTAATTTATGTCCACTAACTATCAAACATAAAATAGAAATAATATTTCATCATCAAAATCTGAGATTCAACATGCAATAATAACTCCACCAAGCAGATGTAAGGTGACCTCGCTAACAGCTACTATAACAACTTTTGCTCGATTGCCCAGAGGTCCATCTCGCCTCTCACCAATCTCCTTAGTCTTATTAGAACTCCCTACGAATTATAAATATGATAAGTACGACTGGTATCTAATACTCATGTGTTATCACAAGAGTCTGACTATGAATGTACCTAAAGCGAGACTCTTTGCAGTTTTATAAATGAAGATGGATTATGAATGTACCTAAAGCTTCTCCAAGCTTCTGTTTTGGCCTCTCTACAAGATACTCTTTGCAGTTCTGCTTCTAGTGCCCATCTTTGCCATAGTGGTGCTATCATAAGTGCCCTACAAGCCAATCACGTGAGTGATGACACGTGTGACTTGATACACGATCTTTTTGCTTATTATATTTTGGTATTTTGTTACTTTATATTGATTATTGCATATATACATGTATATATTGTGATGTCCTTGGATCTGTGCAATAGGAATCGGATCATGATGAGATCATGATAATGAGACCGATTCACCTTTAAATACAAACCCTAAATAATCCCAATCAAAGGTTACTCAAGAGGGACATTAAGATAATTGGACAGATTGGTGTGCAATATATCCATTCATATGATGGATGTAATTGGTCTCATAACTGCTCGTGTGGGGACACTAGGGATATGGTACAGGTGCTCATTGGAGAATGAGTTCACTGATTGATCTACTTACGAAATGTTGGATGATTAATGATGCCTTATTGTCATAAAGAGATTCCATAGTCCTAGTAGTGTATCTGGTCCTTAGACTTGAGACACCATGGATGTCCTATATGAGTACTTCATTATTTGATACCAGACTTATAGGCCTAGAGCTTCCAGATCTAGCATAGTCGGTCATTGGGAGTGGTAGCCAACCTTACAAGGACTATTAAGTGTCGATAGATGATCATCCACTCTTGGTGTCATGAGTGGAATATCTTATATATTCTTGCTCAAACAAATCCCTGGTCAGGGTCATTCGGATTGAAAGAGAAAGAGTTCTTTGGGAGAATCCGATTAGAGCAAGACTCGAGTAGAAACCATATGGGTCTAACAGCACCATGCCCGGTATATGATTTATGGGATATTACATGGATGAGGGACTATAGGTATACGGTAACTAAGGAAAGATAGGTCCAATAGATTGGATTCCCCTGTATTATTTGGGGACTATGGCATAGTAGCCTAGTACATCCACAATCGATGAGTCGAGTGAATTATTATGTAGATAATAATTCATTAAACCAAAAGGAGTTCTGACAAGTATGACTTACGGCTAGCTCGATATTAGGCCTAGAGGGTCACACACATATGGTAGGCATTGCGATGAGTAGAGATTCAGATATGAGATATCCGTCGAAGCCCCTATCTTATTGGATATCCAATAAGCCCTTGAATTATTGGATCCTATTGATGAGATCTAATAAGAGCCAATGAGAGATTATTAGATAGAGATCCACTAACCTAAGAGGCTTGGGTAGTTGGAATGAGATCTAATACCCAATAGGGTAGGATCCATTAGGGTTAAGTTGACAAGGGACCTCAATAAATAGGAGGGAACCAATGGTTCATAGGCTATAGCTTCTTTAGGTTGCCTTCTCCTATTCTCCTCTCCTTGTCCTACTTAGATAGTAGGCTAGGAGATTTAAGGAGCATCGTCACAACCCTGCTATGTGGATCACCGCTAGAGAAGAGGACACTTGACCTCCTTCACCCTCTCCTAGAGATCTACAGGGATTCAGGGATATATAATCTTCCTAGGTAACACAATCTTTAATATAAGTAGTTTTAAGTTTCATGAATTTTGCATACCAATCTTCGCATGATAACGAACACATCGATGGAAAATTTGGGGATTTTGTTTTTATGTTCTTCCGCTGCGTATGTCATATCGCCCCTAAGATTTCCTTAGAAGTGGAAGTATTGGCCTTTGTCCTTTGCTAGGTCTTTCTTAGCAATATTTGCTTTACCTAGTCTGCCCTTACCTATGCCCTTCTTAAGGGACTTTTTTACATTCCTTTTCTTTTTGGTCTCACTAGTATAGAGAACTGGCTTCTCTTTCTTGATAGTGCTCTCTCCCTCCCTCAATATATTGAGGGGCATAGAGAGAGTCACCTTAAACTTATTCATATTAAAATTCATTGTGAACTGTCAAAAGGAATCTAATAGGGACAAAAGCGTAAGATCTATACACAGGTTATCCTCTAGGACTATTCCTAAACCTATGAGTTTCTCTATCCACTCAAACTTCTTTAGGACATGGTTTCGAATAGGTGCCTCCTTAGTCATCCTAGCATGGAAGTGACTCTTGGATATCTCATATACTTGTGTCCTTCCCTATTCCTTAAACAATTTGTGGACATGTAGGAGATTGGATCTGGCATTTATCTTTTCATGCTTTCTCTGTAACTCAGGAGTCATGGAGCCCAACATGAAATACTGAGCAAGAGTGGAGTTATCTATGTACTTCACATAGCGAGTGATCTCATCCTCGCTTGCCCCTTCCTCGGGCATAAGCATCACTATATTAAGGACGTATATAATTTTCTCCGTAGTGAAAATAATTCTCAGGTTACAGAGCCAATCCGTATAATTCATACTAGTGAGGTAGTTGACATTAAGTGCTATGTAAAGGATTTGAAAGCAATATTTTTTGAAAATAAAGATGCAGAAAAAATAAATAACATACAGATTTTGTAAAAAGATAAACAATCATGATATGGACTTCTATCTTATTCTGCTCCCACTATTTTTCTAGCGAGTCATGCGACACCCTCAGCACATGAAACAGAAGTCTCTGGTAGACTTCTAGTAGGGATTAGGATCCAATTAGTGTCTTAGTGTAACCTCGGGAGACTCGACCAATCACACTAAGCCCAAAAGGTAGAAAACTCTTGCTGATCATAGCTCCTTGTGATTCATCATGTTCGGCCTCCAAACCACAATGGTCTCGAGGGACTTGACCAACCATGATGTTCGGTTAAGTCAATATCATCGTTACAAGATGAGTTTGATTCGATAATATACTTTCAAGAGACTCGACCAAGTATACCATATCCTTAGGTTATCGGTGACATCTTTATGTCATAGGAAAGATAGTGAATCACAATATAGGTGAGCCTTAAGGAACTCGACCAACTCAACCTATGTCAGGAATCAGTTCCTACCTATAACGATGAAAGGCCACGTGAGTCAATCTAATTGTCTCACGTTTACCGACTTAATATTATCGAGAGAGGGAATTTTGATTTAGTCTCCTAATATAACATGTCACACACATATATATATATAATATATATCTACACCGCATGTAAATATATATATATATATCTAGGTGTACAAGCAATCACACATCACATGAGCAATCACACTAGATGATTATGGACCACAGCCTAATGTGATCAGGCCCCAGCCAATGGGCCTAGTCACTCACATCAAGATCTTTGTGTGTAGTGGTGCATCTCCATGCCCTGTGATCATCGATCTCATCCTCGTCGGTTTCGTCAGCATCTCGACGTATCTCCATGTATCATGATCGTCCATCTTAGTCTCGTGGGTCCCGCTATCGCTTCCACGCTCCCACTATGCCTCCTCGTGTGATTATAACTTAATCATAGGCACGCAGGCCTAACAATAAATAATAATAAAATTGGAGACTCGCAGGCCTCAATAATAATAATCACATCACATGTACATACATATCACACGGTCCATGATCATTCGTCCACATCATACATCACATGTACGTATCATAATATAGGACTATTGAATAATAATAATAATTAATTAAACTTTTTAATTAACTAATATTTTTTGAAATTTAGGACATACAGGAAATTTTTTGAATTATTAAGGGTATTTTTATAATTTAGATAAAAAGGAAAAATTAAAATTTCAAAAATTCTAAGGGGTCAAATTATCTTTTGCCCAAAAAACCCTAATCCCTTCTCCTTCTCTCCTGTTGTGTTGTGGTCATCGCCACCCTGTCGGTAGCGATGACTGCGCCTAGGGGGGTGGCGCCGCCTTTTCCCATGGGCGGGCGTCGCCCCTTTGGTTGTCATGCCCAAAGCAGTGCTTGCAACGAGCTGATGCCGCTCTAAGGGTGGACCCCCCGCGGGCACAACGCATGCAAGCGCCGTCGTTGTGAGGCCTACCTTTGCTAGTGAGTGCCGCCCACAAGGGGGCTCACCCGAAGGCCTAGCGCCCGCAAGCGCCATGCTTATAAGCGGGTGCAATGCCCATGCGCAAATGACCCTACTTGCGGGCAGCCTGCCTATGAGCGGACGGTCATCGCCCATCGGTTGCTTGTGGCCCCTACATGCAGGTGGCCTACTATAGGTGGTCAAGACCTCCCTTGGAGCTATCAGCCAAGGTTGCAAGTAGCCTTTGGCCAACCTGCAAGGGCAGCAACAGTTGTTGCTCTTTCTTGCCTTTTTCATCAACGATTTTGATGTCAAAAGCTTTTCTAAACCATGACACATGTAGTTCAAAACCAATCTTTCATATAAACTACCTGGCTCTGATACCATTATAGGAAAATCTAGGGGCGATATCACATGTACAACGGAAGAACAGAAAACAAAAACCTCAAATTTCCCAAAAAGGTGTTCGTCGTCATGCGAAGATTGGTGCGTAAAAATCCATGAAACTTAAATTCACATGTAAGATAATTGTGTTTTACCTAGAGAGATCATATAACCCTGAATCCCTATAGATCTATAGGAGAGGATGAAGGAGGTCAAGCGCCCTCCTCTCCAGTAGTGATCCACACAACAAGGATACGACGACGCTCATCAAATCGCTGCCTAAATCTCCACACTTGTTATCTATGAAGGAGAAGGGGAGAGGAGAATAGGAGGTGGCAACCAAGAAGCCTCTAGCCTATAGGCCTTTAATTCCCTCCTATTTATAGAGGTCCCCTATCTACTTAACTCTAATGGACCCTACTCTATTGGATATTGGATCTTTATCTTACCCTAGCCTCTTAGATTAGTGGATCTCTATCTAATAATCTCTCATTCATAGGATCCAATAATTCAAGAGCTTATTGGATATCCAATAAGAAAGGGGCTCCAACGGATATCTCACATATGAACCTCTACTCGTCGTAACGCCTACCATATGTGTGTGACCCTCGAGGCCCAATATCAAGCTAAATGTAAGTTATACCTTTCAGAACTTCTTTTGGCTTAATGAATTATTATCTTCATAATAATTCACTCAACTCATCAACTACAAACGTACTATGCCACTACGCTGTATCCCCTAGATGATATAGAGAAATCTAATCCTTTGGACATATTTGTCCTTAGTTACAATGTACTTATAGTCCCTTATCCATCTAATATCCTAGAGACCGTATCCCGGGTATGGTACTATTAAACCCATATGGTTTCTACTCAAGTCTCGCTCTAATTGGATTCTCTAGAAGAACTCTTTCTCTCTCAATCTAAATGACCATGGCTATGGATTTATCTAAGCAAGAATACATAGGATATTCCTCTCATGACACTAAGAGCGGATGATCCTATATCGAGACTCAAATGCTCTTGTAAGGTTGACTATCACTCTTGATGACCGGTTATGCTAGATCTAAAACTTCCAAACCTATAAGTCTAATATCAAAGAGTAGAGTACTCATATAGGATATCCTTGGTATCTCAAGTCTAAGGTTCAGGTACACCATTGAGACAACAGAATCGCTATCTGACTATAAGATATTATTAACCATATAGCATTCCATGAGCAGATCAATCGGTGAACTCATTCTCTAATGAGCACCTGCATTGTAGCCCTAGTGTCCCCACACGAACAGCTTTCAAACCAGTTGCCTCCATCAAATGAACTGGTATACAACATACCAGTCTGTCCAGTTATCTCGATATTCCTCTTGAGTAACCTATGACCAAAATTATTTAAGGTCTGTGTTTAAAGGTAAATTGGTATCATTATTGTGATCTCATCACGATCTGACTCTTATTGCATAGATCCATGGACATCACAATATATTCATACAATAAATAAAATAAAGTGAGAAAAATATCATAATAATAATAAGAAAAAAGACTGCGTATTATATCACAAGTGTCATCACTCACGTGATTGGCTTGCAAGGCACCTATGACTAGTAATATGTGTCCTACAAGCTAATCACGTGAGTGATGACACTTGTGATATAATACGCAGTCTTTTTTCTTATTATTATTATGATATTTTTCTCACTTTATTTTATTTATTGTATGAATATATTGTGATATCTATGGATCTATGCAATGATAATCGGATCATGATGAGATCACGATAATGAGACTGATTCACCTTTAAATATAGACCCTAAATAATCCTGGTCATAGACTACTCGAGAAGGACATCGAGATAACCGGACAGAATGGTGTGTTGTATACCCATTCATATGATGGAGGCTAGTCTCATAGCTACTTATGTGGGGACACTAGGGCTATAGTATAGGTGCTCATTTGAGAATAAGTTTACTCATTGATCCGCTCACGAAATGCTAGATGGTTGATGATATCTCATTGTCAGATAATAATTCAGTCATCCCAGTGGTATACCTGGTCCTTAGACTTGAGACACAAAGGATGTCATGTATGAGTACTTCACTCTTTGATACCAAACTTAAAGGTTTGGAAGTTCCAAATCTAGCACAATCGGTCATCGGGAGTGGCAACCAACCATACGACCACTATTGAGTGTCGATGGAGGATCATCTGCTCTCAATATCATAAGAGGAATATCTCATATATTTTTGCTTAGATAAATCCTTGGCCAAGGTTATTCGAATTGAGAGAGAGAGTTCTCTCGGAGAATCTAATTAGAGCAAGACTCGAGAAGAAACCATATGGGCCTGATAGTACCATGGCCAGTATACGATATCTAGAAGATTACATAGATGAGGTGTAAGGAACGAGTCAGCACTAAGGGGGGGTGAATTAGTGCAGCAGTAAAATCGTCGGTTTCAAAAAATCTCTTTCGTACGATTAAAATCGATCTCGGAAAGATACTTAAAATTGAAAGTGTTTGTAAGCATAGGCATAGTAAAAGAACAGTAAAAAGGATAGGCAATTTGCTATAAAAGTAAATTGCTCAAAGTAAATACAAACCGAGTTTATAGTGGTTCGATCGTCGTGACCTACTTCCACTCCCGATTCTTTCTCCATCGAGGCCACCAGCATCCACTATTGATCTTCATTCAATGGGCGAAGATCAACTACCCTTTTACACCCCTTTTCTCCTTTTCATAGGATTAGGAGATAACCTTTATAAGCACACACTCCTCTCTAAATAGAATTCTAAATTTAAGCTATAGAAGGGGATTTCTCAAGTGATTTCAACAGCGTTTTCTCACTTTTAAACTCTTTGTGCTTATGTGTGTTAACCAGGGATGAAAGGGGTATTTATAGGCTTCAAGTTGATTCAAACATGGAGCCTAAAAATGTCTCATCCTGGGTTTCCTAGGTACGGGCGGTACCATCGCAAGTGTCAATCTGACATTGACACTGCAATGGGCGATACCACCGCCCAGTCTAGCAGTACCACCACCGGACACCTTGTACTGGGTAGTACCACCGCCTAAGAG
Organism: Musa itinerans; assembly: GCA_001649415.1. Lineage (NCBI taxonomy): Eukaryota > Viridiplantae > Streptophyta > Magnoliopsida > Zingiberales > Musaceae > Musa > Musa itinerans. The sequence goes on from LVTN01002779.1 coordinate 17,752, forward strand.
TCTCTCGGAGACTATTTGGGTGATACCACTTCCCAGACCGATGGTACCACTGCCTGACATAGTCTCGGAGACTATGCCATGACGATGCCACCTCTTGTGTCACTGTTTGGGCCTTTCACTTGGCCCAACACAGTCCATACATGGGCCCAATTGGCCCTTAATTAGGTTGGCCCAATTCCAATCCCAATTATGTGCTAACTATAAATTCTAAAGTGTACACTAAGCTAAATAAGTCCAATAAGTCAAGGTTTCTTTCAACAAGCTTCCGACGATCTTCCGACAATCTCTCGGCAATATTCCAGCGGACTGTTGAATCTCAGATTTTGATGATGAAGTCAATTGATGGGTTAATTGATCTAATCCATATTATTGAGTTAAGTGTGCAGGATTAACTACAATAGCTTGAAGACATGCAGCAGGAGTTGCGCCGGAGTCAAGACTATGATCACGTTGGGAGTTCG
>LVTN01002780.1:0-14098 GCA_001649415.1 Musa itinerans
GCTATCTTACTACCTTGAATATCTAAAATTTAATAGCTTACATGTTCTACTATAATGTAGCACTTGCTAAATTTTTGCTAGCTTGTATGATGATAAAAATGGATATTATGTTTTTCATGCAATGATTTGGACTTGTATGTTTAAACACATGAATAGTTGGATTTCTCCTTTTTTGTTGATGACAAAGGGGGCGAAGTATGTTGATGTCATGCATGATTTGATCATGACATGTTTGCTTGGATTTTTGAATCCAAAAGTCTCTATCAATATACCATATTGATAGGGGGAGTTTGTTTAAACTCCGAGAGTTAAGGTTAACTCCGTCATCAATTGGTTGTCATCATCAAAAAGGGGGAGATTGTTGAATCTCGTATTTTGATGATGAAACCAATTGATAATTGTTTATGATTTAATCTGTATTTTGAGTGACACAGGATGCTTCGATCAGGATGAGACAATTAAAGTAGCAAAAAATCATGTTGTGCCGGGGGAAAACATGTCAGAAGATTGGACGTCGGGCCGGAGGAACGATCGACGTATCGACAGAAGGCTTCGTGTCGTGGATTCAGGCATCGGGCCAAGAAGAGTGGATATTGCACCAAGGATATTGGAGTTTAGGAGTCAACTGGCCGATTGGGCAGTAAGCCGCAAGAGATGACAATGCGCCGAAGAATCGAACGAACATCGAGGGACCAATAACATGCCGGACAACTTGATTAAATGCTTAGGATTAATTGTCTAGATTAAAGTATGTTTTATATGTGCAGGATTAACTATGATGACAGTAAGACATGTAGTTGGTATTAAGCCGGAGTCAAGACCAAGATCACATTGGGGGTTCGAGAGTTCGTCGGAAGTCCGAACGGTCGTCGAAGGTTCTGCGAGAATAATCCGAGAAGTCCAAGAGCTTGCCAAAGAAGCTCATTGGAACTCGCCAAGAGGATCATCGCAAGTCAAGGAGTTTGCCGGGAGTCCGCCGGAGCATCGCCGAGGGTTCGTCGGATGTTCGCCGAAAGTTCGCCAGAAGCTCGTCGGAAGAAGTGATTGATGCACCGGAACATGATTTGTAGTATTAATGTCTTTATTGTCATAGTTAGCATGAAGATTAAGTTAGGCGATGGTACTGCCTGAGCTTGGTCTCTGAGCAAAGTCAAGCGGTAGTACCGCCCAAACTAAGCGGTAGTATCGCTCAGTGATAGTTGACAGGAGGTAGTACCGCCTAGTTACGGTAGTGGTACCGCCAGGACCCTAGAAATCCGGGAGATGACACTTTTGAGCTCCAAATTCAAACTAATTGGGGCCTATATAAACCCCACCCTTTCCTACATGAAAGGGCATCGAAAGCTTGCTTTTATTCTAAGTATTTGAGAGCTTAAAAGTGTTGTAAAAGGCTAGAAGTTCTTCTCCCTCTTTCTTTCTAAGTATTGATCATTCAAGAGAGGAGTGAAAATCTGTAAGGGTTGTCTCCTAAGCTTGTCAAAAGGAGAAAAGCTATAAAAGGGTGGTTGGCCTTCGCCTATTGAAGGAAGGCCTCTAGTGGACGTCGGTGACCTCGTCGGAGGAGGAAGTCAAAAGTGGATGTTGGTCAAGATTGACCGAACCACTTTAAATCTCGGTTTGCATTTACATTATGCTCTTTGTCTTAACTACAAACGGCCTCCGTTGCTTTACATCAACTATACTTTCGTTTGCTCTCAAGTTAAAGATCTTTCCGAAATGGTTTTCGTACGAAGTCTTTTTGAACCGACAAAAGTTTTCTACTGCACTAATTCACCCCCCCCCCTTAGTGCTCTTGATCCTAATAGAAACCAACTCAATTATGACCTAAACTAACTCGATCTAGACACAATTGATTATAAGCATGAATCCTTCGTTGTTCGGCATATCATTGGTTCATCCAACACTTTGTCTGATCCTTCGACACATCATCCTCTCTTTCAGCGTATTGCCCAATCGGCATATTGACTCCTGCAACTTTCGATCTTCATGGCACAATGTCGGATCCTTCGGCCCAATACCCAAACTCATGACACGAAGTGTTGAATCTCAGATTTTGATGATGAAGTCAATTGTAATTTGTTTAATCTAATCTATATGTTGAGAAAAGTATGCAGGATCAACTACGATAGCAGTAAGATATAAAGCAGGTGTTGTGCTAGAGTCAAGATCAAGATCTCATTGGGAGTTCAAGCGCTCGTTGGAAATCCGGACGTTCGTTGGAAGTTCTATCGGAACCAACCGAGAAGTCCAAGAGCTTGCCAAAGAAGCTCATTGAAACTCGCCAAGAAGGTCATGATAAAGTCCAGGAGCTTGCCAGGAGTCTGCCGGAACATTGCCGAGAGTTCGTCGGATGTTCGCATGAAGTATGCCGGAAGCTCGTCGGAAGAGCAATTGACGCACCGGAATGAGAAGTACTATAATTATGTCTTAATTATTGTAGTTAGAGCGTAAACTAAGTTAGGATTGAGAGGTAATCCCACTAACTTAATTAGGGGCCAATTGGGCCCTTAACAGGGTTAAATTGGGCCGAATTGAGCAGCCAATTCAGCCCTTGAATTCTTGGCCGATGGTGGCACCGCCAGGAAAGCAATGCCCCAGGATTTCTGGGTAGTGGTACCGCTGGCAGTTAATGCTACCAACGATGGTACCGCCCTTGTCAAGCGGTGGTACCGCCAAAGCTCAATCTCCAAGCTTTGTCAAGCGGTCGTACCACCCAGACTTGGTAGTGGTACAGCCCAGTGTTAGGTGTCAAGCGGTGGTACCGCCTAGTAATGGCAGTGGTACTGCCAGGACCCCAGAAATCCGAGATTATACACTTTTTTACTCCATTTTTAAAAGCCATTGGAGTCTATAAATACCCCACCCTTTTTTGCATAAAAGGACATGAAACCTATTCGCATAACCTTGAGTTCTTGAGTCTTAAAGTGTTGTAAAAGTGAAGAGTTCTCCTCTTTCATCTCTTAGCCTTGTAACTATCCAATAAAGGTGAGTGAGACTTGTAAGGGTTGTCTCCTAAACCCGACAAAAGAAGAAAGTGCTGTAAAAGGTGGTTGGCCTTTGCCTATTGAAGAAAGGCCTTTAGTGGACGTCGGAGACCTCGTCGGAGGAGAAATCCGAAAGTGGATGTAGGTCACATTGATCGAACCACTCTAAATTCTAGTTTGCTTTTCATTTGTGCAATTTACACTACTGCAAATCTCCTTAATCCTCTCTTGCACTTTTACGAAAGCTTTCAAGTTCATAATCTCTCCGAAATGGATTGAATCGAAACCATTTTCGTCGGAATCAGTTTTAATCAAAATGAATATTTTTTTAAAATCGTGAAAGTTTTCTACTGCACTAATTCACCCCCCTCTTAGTGTCGCTCTTGATCGTAACAATTGGTATCAGAGCAAGGTTCACTCTCATTTGGTTTTAAACCCAAGATAGATGACATTTGTTGGCAACCTAGAGGGTCATTCAATTACACGTCCTCCCATGTTCAATGGGATGGATTACACATATTGGAAGATTAGAATGAGGATCTTCCTAATTTCAATGGATTTCCAATTGTGAAGTATTATAGAAAATGAATTTCAAAAGTCTTCTCTTCCAATGAACGATTGGAATGAGTTGGAGAAGAAGACTTTCGCTTTAAACGTAAAGGCTATGAATACCTTGTTTTGTGCCTTGGATAAAAATGAGTTTAATTGTGTGTTCATTTATGAAATGACATTTGATATTTAGCACACACTCGAAGTGACTCATGAAGGCACTAGTAGGTGAAGGAGTCAAAAATCAATCTTTTAGTGCATTCTTATGAGTTGTTTAAGATGAAACTGAGTGAGACTATTGGAGACATGTACACCTGATTTACGGATGTCATCAATGGTCTAAAAGGACTTGGTAAAGGTTTCTTGGATTTTGAACTTGTTAATAAAATTTTAAGATCCCTTCCAAAGAGTTGGGACTCTAAAGTCACGGCCATTCAAGAGGCCAAAGACTTAATCAACTTTCCTCTTGAAGAACTAATCGGGTCACTAATGACCTATCAGATGACTTGTAAAGCTCATGAAGAGCTTGAGGACACCCTTCCAAAGAATAGGAAGGATAAGGCACTGAGAACCCAAGAAGACCACTTGAAAGAAAACTCAAGTGATGAGGATCTTGATGAAGACTTGGCACTCTTAACAAGAAAATTCAAAAAATTCATAAAAAAGAATAAATTTAAAAATGACACTAAAAATAAATTTGAACCCAAGGAAGATAAAGTAATATGCTATGAATACAAAAAGCTGGGATATTACAAGAGCGAATGTCCCCTATCCAAGAAGAGGCAACCAAAGAAGAAGGCTCTCAAAGCAATATGGGATGACTCAAATGCATTCGAAGAAGATGAGCCTACTATCATAGAGCAAGTTGCTCACTATGCACTAATGGCCATTGGAGATAAGGTAACAAGTTCATTTGATGCAAATTTATCCTTTGATGAACTATTAAATATTTTTCATAATTTATTTGATAAATATAAATTAATTAGTAAAAAATATAAATTATTAAAAAAAGAGTATGCTTCTCTTGTTAGTGATTTCGATAGATTAAAAGTTGAGCACAATAGTAGTTTAGCTCCATGTACGAAATGTGATGAACTATAAATACTTCAAAAGGATAACTTTCTACTAAAAGAAACATTGAAAAAATTTGAGGTTGGTAGCAAGTCGTTGAACATGATTCTTGCCAACAAGGGTCACATTCATAGAAAAGGCAGAATCAGATTTGTGAGTAGCTCTCACTAAAATCCAACCACCTTTGTTAAAGGCCCTACTTTGCATGTCTCACCCCGAAATAAATGTAACTTTTATTGTAAATTTGGGCATATAGCTTATCATTGTCTATTCAAGAAATGTAGTCCACATAAATTGATTTGGGTTCCTAAAAGAACCTCAAATGACTCAATGCAACATGAAAAGAACCTCTAGATTGATTTTTGAGGTACCCAAGGTCAAATGGGTACCTAAAAATCATCCTTTTTTGTAAAAAATGTACTATCACAAGCTAGAGCAAGAGATGATACTTTGATTTTAGATACTCAAGGCTTATGACCAGACATCCAAAATAACTCATAAAGCTCTCTAACCAAAATAATAAAAAGGAGATCATAAGAATTAAAACTATCAGTTACAAAATAATACTTATAAGATCATGATGCAATAATTATTTGAAATCTTATGTGATAAACACTTGATCTTGATATCTCAAACTTGAGAATTCTTATACATAAGTTCCCTTTCTCACTTATTTCGGATTTCTAAATTTCTCGGATACATTCCCTCAATTTTTTTCCAGATCGAATTCTATCTAACAAGATCATGAATTTGTTAAATTTTGTTTTCAGACTTTTCTTAATTCTTTGGATCACTCACTTAAATCATGATCTTATAGTGTGTGCAATGAGCTATATGCATTTTTCCATATGAGTTTTTATGATGCTTGCGTACAAATTTTATATGGTGAATCATGAAATTATAGTATGTATTTTTTTTTAATACGAGTTATATATAATGTTTGAGTACAGTATGCATTTTATATGATGAATCATGAACATACAATCTTCAATAAGAATCTTCTCCTCTTATGATGCGAATTTTACATGATGATGTAAATAAGATTGTGTGCTTTATAACAATAAAAATCTTGTAAAATTGGAATCACCTATGACAACACCACACACGAATGTGAGTAGTGCTCACTGCTTGTAGGCGGTGTCACCGCCCAACTGGCGGTAGCATTGCCAGTTGTCACGGGTGGCAAGCGGTAGCACCGCCCACAACCTCTGCTCTATAAAAAGGCACTTAGGGCCGGCGGTAGAACCGACCCCAAGCCCTCCTACATTCCTTCCTCACACCTCAAAACACCTCTCCACCCCTCATTCTCCTTGATCCTCCTCTAGAAACTCAAGGAAACCCTCCCCTTCTTCAAATCCAAGGATCAATCTCAACCTTTCAGGAAGATTCTACAAGGGTAATTCTCAAACCTCTTCTCTCAATTTATTGATAGATCTTGCCTCTTATGTGTAGTTCTCTCATCATTTATGTGTTTAGTCTCATGGCTTTTAGAAGATCCTCTAGGGACAAAGGAAAGAGGAGATTAGATGAAAATTATGACTCCCTACTCTTCGATTCTAATTAACATACCCTAAAATTTTCTTCCATAGAGTCTAGACATATTCATAAGGGTAAATATGTTGATTTAGATGAATTAAGTGATTTAGAATATATTTAATAGTTTGCTAATCTAGACATTCTCTCAATCCTTCAAATAAGTGAACTAATCTACCCTAGACTTGTTAGGCTATTTTACAACAATTTACATGTAGATGAAAACGAAAGGGAATCTACCTATCTCTTAGAAAATCATATACCTATTATGGATAGCACAATTTGTAACATCATAGGAATTCTGGTAAAAGAAAGAGGGTGTTATTTTAGAGGACAATGGGATGAAGAAACGGTTGGGACTACTTACATTGATGCCTTAGGAACAATTTTTGGTAATCCTAACTTAACCATTCTTCCAAAAAGCTGTGAACACTTACTTACTACCTTTAAGCACCAAAAAACTTCATCACATCCTAATAAGTATCATTCTCCCAAAATAATATCATCATGATGAAGTAAGCCAAATGAAATTAGGTACCATGTATTGGATTATGAATGGGCATAACAATTGTTTTGGTTACCTAATCCAACAGAACAGATTGAACTATCAAAAAAGGATATGATGCTTCCATATGGTGGCTTAATCACAAGACTACTCCATGCCTATGATATTGCTATTCCACTCGACGAAGAAGTTATAAAACTAGATAGATTTAGTATAATAAACAAAAATCTACTTCGACGGTTAAGATGCATACTCAGAAATGGTATATGGACTAGACTACCTAGAAGGACTGATCCCCTTCAACCAGAACCAGAACCTAAAAGACCAATTTTTAGGAGTCATCAATCTCCTCCAATTGGTCCCTTTGAGGAATCACCTCCAATCGAGCAAGCACTTCCCTCATCTATCAATGACATAGGGACTCGAATGGATCATTTTGAATAATGACAAGATGGACTTAAACAATGCTAAGATCAAATCTTAACTAAGTTGCAGCAGATTCATCAACACTTCAATACCTTGTTTAGACATTTTAACTTACCACCACCTGAATAAGTAGTGGATGAAATCTCTCTATTGTATTATGCTTACTTTTATGTTGTAATCTTATGTTAATTACCTTGCTGTTTGTAATCTTAAAATGCTGCTTACTTTGATGTAAAAGATTTCGTTGTGATCTCTTTTATGTTGTAATCTTATGTTGCCTATTCTGATGGTGAAATTCTGTGCTTACTTTGATAAATGTATCGCTATAAGAATTAGACTTGATAAATCTTTTAAATGAATAAATTCCTTGATACATTCAACTTTTGGTATTTATAACCTGATGTATTATTTGATGATCATTTATGAATAGGAATATTAAATTATCCGAATGCATGAATTTATTGTATTTCTTTTCTGGACTTAATGTATTTCTTGAATGGAGCTTTCATGAGTTTATGCCATATCAAGTTTACTTCATACCCTTGGTCCATCACTTAATAATTTTTGATACACTCAATCACTTCATGGATTTCATTAATAAATGTATATCTCACGGATTTATCACTTGTGAATTTTTAATGAAAAATGGATTTGATGTGATGCTCCTCTCATTATGAAGGTTTATTCATGGAATTTTTTTTATCCTTCATATGATGATTCTTTCACATAAATTCTTTCTTAATAAAGGAAGAATTATTATGATTTTTTTTATGTGATGAACACTTGCAAGAGTGAGGATTTGATTTCACATGAATATCTTAATCCTTATGAAAATTAAAGCATGATTTAATAAAACTCTTTTATCATTTTTGACTTGATTTAATGAAAAATTTAAAAGTGAAGATTTAAAATTTTGACTTGATTTAAATCCAAGATTTAAGTTTAACTCCGTCATCAATTGATTGTTATCATAAAAAAGGAGATTATTGAATCTTGGATTTTGATGATGAAGTCAATTGTAATTTGTTTGATCTAATCTATATGTTGAGAAAAGTATGCAGGATTAACTACGATAGCAATAAGATATAAAGCAGGTGTTATGCCGGAGTTAAGATCGAGATCTCATTGGGAGTTCCAATGCTCGTCAAAAGTCCGGACGTTCATCGAAAGTTATGCTAGAACCAACTGAGAAGTCCACGAGCTTGCCAGGAGTTTGTCGGAACCTTACCGAGAGTTCGTCGGATGTTCCCCGAAAGTATGCCGGAAGCTCACCGGAAGAGCAATTGATGCACCGGAACGAGAGGTACTGTAATTATATCTTAATTATCATAGTTAGAGCGTAAATTAAGTTCGAATTGTGATATAATCCCACTAACTTAATTATGGGCCAATTGGGCCCTTAATAGGGCTGAATTAGGCCGAATTGAGGTAGTGATGAAAACCTATGACAAAACACTTTATAAATGCATGAATTTAATGTATCTTCCGCACTTAATGGATTTCTTGAATGGAGCTTTCAAGAGTCTATGCCATATCATGGAATTAATTGACGAATGCATCTCTTATGGATTTATTTTTTATGAATTTTTATCGAAAAATGGATTTGATATAATGATTCTTTCACATGAACTCCTTCTTGATGAAGGAAGATTATTTTTTTTGAGATGAACACTTGCAAGGATTTAATTTCACATGTATATCTTGATCCTTGTGAAAAATGAAGCATGATTTAACGAAACTCTTTTATCATTTTTAACTTCATTCAAAGTTGGTTCTCAATGGCTTTTCCTCCTTACTTTCCTCCTTCATGCAAAGCCTTGATGATAAATAAAAGGGAAGAAGTAATGAAAGCTATCTCTTTAATGTGAGAACTTTTGAATGATACCATGTCATGAATGCTTGAAATATAATTTGTATGAATTTATTTATAATTTGAAACATGACATGAATCTTTACCACACTTGCATTTATTGTTGAATTATTCTCCATTTTTGTTGATGACAAAGAGGGAGAAATTATACCAAAATGTGGTAAATTGATGATAAATGTATGCAATCTTACACTTGAAATGTTTGCATTATGACAAGATATATAGAGCTTAACTTGTAATTTTACAAATTGATATCTTGTCATAGAATAAACTGCTATGGTTGTTATCCTTCATATTAGAAAAATAAGACTTGAAAATGGATGTCATGCCTTGACATCATTTTCAGAATATTACATCATGATAGGAATCATGATGGGAGTATTGATAAGTTTAAATGAACTTATCAATATGTCTCTTGAATTCAAAGGCTTTGAATTCAAGAATAACTTTTCTCAAGTATGGCATATAGATAGGGGGATTTAAGGTTAACTCCATTATCAATTGATTGTCATCATAAAAAAGGGAGAGATTGTTGAATCTCGGATTTTAATAATGAAGTCAATTGTAAATTATTTGATCTAATCCATATATTGAGAAAAGTGTGCAGGATTAACTACGATGGCAGTAAGACATGCAGTAGGTGTTGTGCCGGAGTTAAGCTCAAGATCACATTGGGAGTACGAGAGTTCGTCGGAAGTCCGGACGTTCGTCGGAAGTTCTACGGGAACCATCTGAGAAGTCCAGGAGCTTACCATAGAAGCTCATCGGAACTCGCCAAGAAGATCGTCGCGAAGTCCAGGAGCTTGTTGGGAGTCTGCTAGAGCATCACCGAGAGTTCGTCGAATGTTCATCGAGAGTTCGTCGGAAGCTCGCCGGAAGAAGCGATTGACGCATCGGAACACGAATTATAGTAATCATGTCTTAATTGTTGTAGTTAGAGTGTAGATTAAGTTAGGATTGGAAGGTAATCTCACTAACTTAATTAGGGGCCAACTAGGCCCTTAACAAACCCATATTGGGCCGATTGGAACAGCCCATTCGGCCCCTGAAATCCTGGTCGGCGATGGCACCGCTAGGGTCGATGGTGGCACCGCTTAGGAGACTCAGTCTCCCAATATTTCTGGGCGATGGTACCGCCGACAGTTATTACTACCAGCCATGGTACCGCCCCTGTCAAATAATGGTACCACTAGAGCTCGGTCTTCGAGCGTTGTCAGGCGATAGTACCACCCAGACTGAGTGTTAGTACCGCCCAATGATAGATGATAGGTGGTAGTACCACCCAGTAATGGCGGTGGTAGCGCTAGGACCCCGAAAATCCGGGAATGGACACTTTTAGGCTCCATTTTTGAACTCATTGGGGCCTATAAAAACCCCACCCTTTCCTACATGAAAGGACACGAAAACTTGACATTATCTTGAGTCTTTGAGGCCTTAAAGTGTTGTAAAAAGCTAGAGTTCTCCTCATTCTTTCTAAGTGTTGAGATCATTTAAGAGAGGAGTGAAACTTGTAGGGGTGGTCTCCTAAGCCCGACAAAAGGAGAAAAGCTGTAAAAGAGTGGTTGGCCTTTGCCTATAGAAGGAAGGCTTCTAGTGGATGTCGGTGACCTCGTCGGAGGAAGTCGACAGTGGATGTAGGTCACGTTGACCGAACCACTTTAAAATCTCGGTTTGCATTTACTTTGAGCAACTTTCCTTTATAGCAAACTGCCTCTCCTCCTTACTGTGCTTTAACTCCGTCTACATACACTTTGACCTTAAAATTTTCCGAGATCAGCTTTAATCGTATGAAGACCTTACAAAACCGACGCTTTTCATTTGTGCACTTTACTTTGCTGCAATTCACCTTAGTCTTCTCTTGCTCTGTCACGAAAGGTTTCAAGTTCATAGTTCTTACGAAAAGGATTGAGTTGAAACCATTCTTGTTGAATCGGCTTTAATCGAAATAAGCTTTTTGAAGTCGTAAAAGTTTTCCGCTATACTAATTCACCCCCCCCTCTTAGTGCGCTCTTGATCCTAATAAATTCGAGATTCAATAAATACTTTCGTGCCCTTTCATGCAGAAAAGGGTGAGGTATTTATAGGCCCCAATGGCTTCTGAATTGGAGCCAAAAAGTGTCACTTCCCCGGATTCGGGGTACTGGCAGTACCACCACTTGACACCTGACACTGGGTGGTACCATCGCCCAATCTAGGCGGTACCACTGCTTGATAGAGCTCGGAGATTGAGCTCTGATGGTACCATCGCTTGACAGGGGCAGTACCATTATTAGCAGCATTAACTATCGGCGGTACCACTGCCCAGACCACCTAAGAGACTAAGTCACCAAGCGGTGCCACCGCCGGCCGTGGTTTCAAGTGCTGAATGGGTTGTCCAATCCAGCCCAATTTAGTCCTATTAAGGGCCCAGTTGGCCCCTAATTAAGTTACTGGGAGTACCTCCCAATCCTAACTCAATTTACGGCCTAACTATAATAATTAAGACATATTGACAAAGTATTCTTATTCTGGTACGTCAATTGTTCTTCCGGCGAGCTTCTAGTGATCTTCCGGCGAACTTTTGACAATCTCTCGGTAATGTTCCGATGGACTCCCGGCAAGCTCCTGGACTTTATGATGATCTTCTTGATGAGCTCCGATGAGCTTCTTTGGCAAGCTCCTGGATTTCTCGGTCAGTTCTGGCAGAACTACCGATGAATGTCCGGACTTCCGACGAACTCTCGAACTCCCGACGAAGCCTCGATCTTGACTTTGACACAACACCTGCTTTATGTCTTACTGCTATTATAGTTAATCCTACACACTTTTCTCAACATATAGATTAGATTAAACAATTTTACCAATTGATTTCATCATCGAAATCCGAGATTCAACAATCTCCCCCTTTTTGATGATGACAATCAATTGATGATGGAGTTAACCTTAACTCCCCCTATCTATATGCCATACTTGAGAAAAGACATTCTTGAATTCAAGTATCAAACTGATAGGTTAAGTTAAACTTATCAAATATGTACATCATGATACTTATCATGATTTACCAATTCTAAATACGATACCACGTATTTGTCAAAATGATATCAAGACATGACATCCATTTTCAAATCCAATGATAATCATCATTAATACGAATTTCGAATATGAAATTTAGTTATCATTGATACGAATTTCAAATATGAAATTTAGCAAGATAGCAAGTCATCATTCCATGACAAGATGGCAAGTTATCAATTGTAAAATAACAAGTTAAGCTCACGATATCTTATCATAATGAAAGATATTTATCAAGTATTCATGAAACATTTCAAGCATTTGCGATGTGTTACAATCTTTGTTTTGATATGTTTCAAATGGTAAGCATATAAGCATTTATGATAAGATACATTGCATGTATTTACAATGCTAATATGTCATCAATTTACCACATTTTAGTATCATTTCTCCCCTTTTGTTATAAAAAAAAAGAGAACAATTCAACAATGCAAGTATGGTAAAAATTTAGGCAAGTTTTATACTAGTTTATCTAATTGATATTGCTTTGTTGTATAGTAACATTCAAAAGTTCTCAACATCAAAAGTTATTAACATTAAAAAGAGAGATTCCATCAACTTCTCCCCTTTGGTCATCAAAACTTTGCATGAAGAAGGAACCACCACGGATCATCCTTTGATCTCCCTATGAATTGCAACAGGTTCTGGTTTCCTACTTTACTACTACTGCAATTTAGTTATCCTTATTTAAAAATTAAAAAGAAAAATTGTTCCAAAATTGCTGCAGAAAATTTTTGTCGTAAAGTTTTCATCCCTATGACGAAAGATACATTGCAAAATTCCAGCCGCATAGCACAATCTGTTTGATCTTGCTACTGCATTTTTTCTATCCCAATCTACAAAATTTTTATGACAGCTTTGAGACTTCCTAAGAGCAGATTTCCCTTCAGTTTTGTCAAAAAATTCTCAATATAAACCATTGATCTTTTACGTCTAAGCTACTATACTTGAAAATCTACACTGTAAAATTCCAACCGCATAGCACAGTTTGTTTGATCTTGGTACTATGTTTTTTCTGTCCAAATCTCTACAACATTTTTATGATAGCTTTGACGCTTCCTAACAGTAGATTTCCCTTTGGTTTTGTCAAAAAATTCTCAGTATAAATCACTAATCTTTTATATCCAATCTGCTATACTTGAAAATCTATAGAAAATTTCAGCCACATATTCTTGCCTTAACCGATCTATTTGCAATCCTTTTTGAATGACATTTCTTATACACTTTATAGATCATCTTGAATTCCATCTAAGATTGATCTATTGAGGAATTCATGTCTAAAAATGATTTTGTGTTGCTGCAAATTTTCGTCGCAAATCACTGAAATTTTTCGATGAGAATTCTGCTATTGCAACTTGCACCAATTTCCTTACTGTTATACTACCAAAAATTTCTTGATTAAATTGGACATCCTTGCTGTTATATAAACTGAGATTTTTCTATCAATTCCCTCCACAAATCTCTCAAGTTTTTGGTGGAAATTTCATCGAGAAATCGTTGTTTCTTCGACAATAATTCTATTGTTACAAGACAACACAATTCGGCAGCAAACTTCCACTGATTTCTATCAAACCTTTGCTTCCATCTACCACAGATCTAAAACTTTCATCCATAGCCCTGAAACTCCACTAAACCACACCCTCAAACTGCACCCAAAATAGCCACAAAACAAGCCTAAACCGCAGCCTACATCCACCAATCCACAAACCCTTTCGACCTCAACCTATACATGCCATTAACCCGACAACAAAAGAGAGATCTTAACATCACAGATTTGGAGGCATATACTATGGCATCTGAGGAGGTAATCAATGCTAAATTTGAAGCCTTCCGATGCTAAATTAAAAGCCTTTGAGGTGTGAATGGAGGATAAGATTCGGACTCCCTCTACCGAACTCAGTTTAGGCCGACCACCAAACCCGAAGAAATCACATCAAGGAGAGAGTTCTAACCGATCATACCAAGCCCAAAGGGATGACTTCCAAGAGAGGAGAGACTCTATGACTGACCCCAACTATCCACGCATGAGAGTGGACTTCCCTAGATGGGAAGAAGGAGACCCGATTGGTTGGATCTCGCGCGCGGAGCGATATTTTCGGTACCACAAAA
>LVTN01002781.1:2498-18069 GCA_001649415.1 Musa itinerans
AAGACATTTACTGCAACTTGCTTCGGTGCGTCAATCGCTTCTTCCGGCGATCTTCCGGCGAACATCCGACGAACCTTCGACGATGCTCCTGCGGACTTCCGGCAAACTCCTGGACTTGCGACGATCCACTTGGCGAGTTCCGACGAGCTTCTTTGGCAAGCTCCTGGACTTCTCGGATTTGTTCCCGCAGAACCTCCGACGACCGTCCGGACTTCCGTCGAACTCTCGAACTCCCAACGTGATCATAGTCTTGACTCCGGCGCAACTCTTGCTGCATGTCTTACTTTCATCGTAGTTAATCCTGCACACTTAAAACAAAACTTCGGTCGAGACAATTAATCCTAAGCAATTAACCAAGTTGTCCGGCATGTCATTGGTTCCTCGACGCTTCGTCCGATTCTTCGGCGCATTGTCCTCTCGTGCGGCCTATTGCCCAATCGGTCAGTTGACTCCGCAACTCCGATGTCCTTGGCGCAATATCTGCTCTTCTTGGCCCGATGCCCGAATCCATGGCACGAAGCCTTCTGTCGATACGTCGACCGTTCCACTGGCCCGACGTCCAATCTTCTGACATGTTCTTCCGGCCCAACATGATTCTTCCTGCTTTAATTGTCTCATCCTGATCGAAGCATCCTGCGTCACTCAAAACGCAGATTAAAACATAAACACATATCAAGTGGTTTCATCATCAAAATACGAGATTCAACACATCTCACTTCATCTCAAGTTCAAGTGGTTTACGAATCGGCTTTTATACCGAAATCGCTTTTATCGTACGAATGTCATATTCCAGTTTGCTATTACATTCTGTTGTCTATCTTAACTGCAAACTGCCTCTATATATTTAGTTTAACTGCATCTCGCTTAATCACAAGTTAAAGTGATTTACGAATCGACTTTCTTATCGAAATCGCTTTTATCGTACGAATGCAGTTTTAATCGTCGAAAGTTTTCTGCTGCACTAATTCACCCCCCCTTCTTAGTGCTCTTGATCCTAACAAGTACCGCCGGACTGGGTGGTGGCACCGTCCAACACCCGGAAGGTCGGGCGGTGGCACCGCCTAGAACCCGAGAGTTCCGGTGGTGGCACCACCAGAACACTATCAATATGAAAATTGAAAGGCGGTGGCACCGCCAGCATCGGGAACCCAAGAGAATTCAAAATTTGGAGCCCAAATTTGAATCCTCTTGGGGTCTATAAATACCCCTCAATTATCAGCAGAGAAAAACAACCTTATGAGAAGTTAGAAATTGAGATAAAGCCTTAGCAAAGTCTTTAGCAAGTCTTGTTTTCAGTAGCTTAAGTGTTCACCTCCCTCTTTATCTTTGAAATTATGTAAGAGTGAACCACTTGTAAAAGGTTGTAAGAGGGGTATTTGTCCTTCTCCTTTAAAGTGATTTTCTAGTGGAAGTTGGGAGCCTCATCGAAGAAGGCTTCGCAAGTGGATATAGGTCATTGGACTGAACCACTTTAAATTGGTGTGTTCCTTGAATGTGTGAGTGTTTACCTTTCTGAAACCATTATTTACATAGCAGCAAGTTTTGGTTTTCATCTTCTCACTTTACTCAAGCTGCTTTCACTAAGTCATTCATTGTCGAATCGAAATCTCTACGCATTTATGAAATTGAGTTTAAACGTACGAGTTTTAATCCACTGCACTAATTCACCCCCCCCTCTTAGTGCCGCTCCGATCCTAACAAAATTTTCTAGTTTCTATGGATTTTGAGTTGTGGAACAATAGGAAAAATAAATTTCAAAAGTCTTCTCTTCTAATGAATGATTGGAATGAGTTGGAGAAGAAGACTTTCTCTTTAAATGCCAAGGCTATGAATGTCTTATTTTACACTTTAAATAAAAATGAGTTCAATCGAGTGTCTATTTGTGAAACGACTTTCGATATTTGGTACACACTCAAAATCATTCACGAAGGCACTAGTAGAGTAAAGGAGTCCAAAATAAATATTTTAGTACATACTTATGAATTATTTTGAATGAAACCAAGTGAGACCATTTGAGAGATGTACACCCGATTTACGGATGTTGTCAATGGTCTAAAAGCGCTTGGTAAAAGTTTTTCTAACTTTGAACTCATTAATAAAATATTGAGATCCCTTCCAAAGAGTTGGGACCCTAAAGTAATGACCATTCAAGAGGCCAAGGAGTTGAATAAGTTTCCTCTCGAAGAACTTATCGGGTTGTTAGTGACCTATGAGATGACTTGCAACGCTCATAAAGAGCTTGAGAACAACCTTCCAAAGAATAGGAAGGATATGGTACTAAGAACTCATGAAGACCACTTGAAAAGAAGTTCAAGTGATGAGGACTATGATGATGATTTGGCACTCTTGATAAGAAAGTTCAAAAAATCATAAAAATAAATAAATATAAAAACAACATTAAAAATAAAATTGTACCCAAGAAAGAACAAGTTATATGCTACGAATGTAAGAAGCTGAGACATTTCAAAAGCAAATGTCCCCAAGTGAAGAAGAAATAACCAAAGAAAAAGAAGGCGCTTAAAGCAACGTGGGATGATTCAAGCGATTCCATAGACGAATAATAAAGCAACAAGGAAATCGCCAACTACGCACTAATGGCTATCAAAGATGAGGTAAATGGTTCATTAGATGCAAATTTATTTTTCAATAAGCTTTTAAGTGTTTTTCATGATTTGTTCAATGAATGTAGAATAATGAGCAAAAAGTATAATTCTTTGAAAAAGGAGCATGCCCTTTTAAATAATAAATTAAAAAAACTTAAGTATGATAATCCTTCGTTGCCTCTATGCACTAAATGTGAACACTAAGAGGCACTTGAGAATGAAAACTTGCTACTCAAAGAAACTCTAGAAAAGTTTAAGGTTGGTAGCAAGTCCTTGAATATAGTCCTTGCTAATAAGGGTTACATTTATAGAAGAGGCGGAATCAGATTTGTGAGTAGCTCTCACCAAAATCCAATCACCTTTGTTAAAGGCCCAAATGCAACTTTTGTTGCAAACTTAGACATGTTGCTTATAAATGTCTGTTTAAGAGATATAGTCCACACAAATTGATTTGGGTTCCTAAAGGAACCATAAAGAACTCAATGCAAAATGATAAGTTGAGTAGATCGATTTTTGAGGCACCCAAGGTCAAATGTTTACCCAAAAATCACCCTTTTTTATAGAAGTGTTTACCATCATAAGCTAGGAGCAAGAGATGGTACCTTGATAGTGGATGCTCAAGGCACATGATCGGAGATCCATCTAAATTCTCTAAACTCACTAGCCTAGACAAAGGGTATGTCACCTTTGGAGACAACAACAAGGGTACAATCATTGGTAAAGAAACCATAGGTAACAAATTTAACTTTTTGATTAAAGATGTGTTGTTGGTTGATGGCTTAAAGTATAATCTTTTGAGCATTAGTCAATTGTGTGATAAAGGATACATCATTAGATTTGATTCCAATGCTTATATTATTGAAAAATCACACAAAAACACATATATGATTGCCCTAAAATAAAATAATGTATACACTATTAACATTGATGATCTTTGTAATGAAATGTGTTTTTCGGTTTTGATTTCCGATGCTTGGCTTTGACATAGGAGATTAGGTCATACTAGCATAAAACTAATCTCTTAAATCTCATCTAGAGAAGAGGTATTCCTAACATTAAGTTTGTTAAAGATAATGTGTGTGATGCATGTTAACTAGGAAAATAAATAAAAGGTAGTTTCAAATCAAAGAATCAAATAAGCACCTCTAGACCATTGCAATTGATCCATATGAATTTGTTTAGACCAATTGATATAATAAGCCTAGGAGGTAGCAAATACGCCTTTGTAATTGTAGACAATTATAATAGATATACTTGGACATACTTTTTGGTACACGAAAGTGATTACTTTAAGTGTTTTTCTAAGTTTTGTAAATTTGTATAAAATGAAAAAGGCTTTATGATTTCATCAATTCGGAGTGATTACGGTGGTGAATTTTAAACCTATGATTTTCAAAACTTTTGTGAATCTAATGGATACAACCATAATTTCTTTACTCCGAGAAATCCTTAACAAAATGGAGTAGTAGAAAGAAAAAATATGAGTTTACAAGAAATGGCAAGAACCATGTTCAATGAACATAGCCTATCCAAATATTTTTGGGCCGAAGCCATTAATACGACATGCTATGTCATGAATAGGATTCTACTAAGACTATTACTTTCCAAAATTCCTTATAAATTATGGAATAATAAAAATCCTAACATTTTATATTTTATAGTTTTCGGTTGTAAATGTTTTATATTGAATGAAAAAGATGCCTTAGAAAAGTTTGATGCAAAATCCGATAAAGGCGTTTTTCTTAGTTATTATTCTATTTCTAAAGCCTTTCGTGTCTTTAATAAAAGAACTTTGATTATAGAAGAGTCTATTCATGTTGTCCTTAAACAAGTTTTTGAATTTAAGAAAAATAATTTTGATGATAATCTTGTTGAATCTCGGATTTTGATGATGAGATCAATTGATGAGTTTGTGATCTAATCTGCGTTTTGAGTATGTAGGACTAGCTTCGATCAAGGAGAGACAAATTGATTAAAGCAGGAGCAATCAGACATTGGGCTGGAGTGAACATGTCAGATGATTGAATGTTAGGCCGGAGGATCGGTCAATGTGTCGGCAGAAGGCTTCGTGCCGTGAATTTGGGCATCAGGTTGAAGGATCGGACATTGCGCCAAAGAGATTGGAAGTTGCGGGAGTCAACACAATGATTGGGCAATACACCGAAGGAGAGGACGAGCGCCGGATGAACCAATGACATGCCATATAAAGGATTCATGCTTCGTAATCATTTGTTTAAGATCGAAGTAGTTTAGGGAGCTAATTGAGTTAACTTTTGGTGTAATCATGCTAACTCAAATAGGGGCCAATTGGGCCTTAATTGGGACTGATTTAGGTTCATTGGGAGGCCTATTCAGTGACCCAAAAGTTGGTTCAAATGGTGGAACCGCTTATGAGTTGGAAAACTCAAAAAACTTGGTCTCCGAAGCTGTCAGGTGGTGGTACCACTAGACTGGGCAGTGGTGCCTCCCAGTAACAGTGTGTCAAGTGGTAGTACCGCCAGATTGGGCAGTGGTACCGCCTAATGTCAGGCTGAAAGCAGTGGTACTGCCCACTACAGGCGATGGTACCGCCGATACTCGGAAGACCCGAAAATTTAATTTTTTTGCTCCATTTTTGAAACCATTTGGGGCCTATAAATACCCCACATGGGCAATAAGAATTGAGCATAAAATTGAGTTAAAAAGGGGAGAAAAATACTTGAGAAAAAATTAGGAAACTCTCTTAGGATTTAGGATCACTTCTTTCTAGTATTTAGAAGTTTGTCTAAAGGGAGAAATAAGGTCTAAGAAAGAGAGGCTTGTAAGGGTTGTCTCTTAAACCCGTGAAAGGAGAAAGATTGTAAAAGGATAGTTGATCTTTGCCCATTGAAAGAAGATCGTTAGTGGATGCTGGTAGACTTGATGGAAGAGGAATCGGGAGTGGATGTAGGTCACGACGACCGAACCACTATAAAAATTTGGTTTGCATTTCTATTTTGCTCTTTACTTTAATTGCAAACTGAATTATTACTTTCATTACCTTACGAATATGCTTTTAAGTTAACATCTTTTTGAAATGATTTTTCATCGTACGAAAATTTTTGACTCGACGTGATTTTTATCTGCTACACTAATTCACCCCCCTCTTAGTGCCGACTCCATCCTAATAATTGGTATCAGAGCCATGGTTTTTTTTATTTGGTTTAACAACTAAGAGAAATAATTTTTTCCAACTTTCAAGAGGGTGACTCTATCATTAGTCCTCCCATGTTCAATGGGACGAACTACATATATTAGAAAACTCGAATGAGAGTTTTCTTGATTTCTTTAGATTTCAATATATGAAATATCATTGAAAATGGCTTTCAAAAGTCTTTTAATCCAATGAATGAATGGAATGATTTAAAGAAGAAAATTTT
Source organism: Musa itinerans (assembly GCA_001649415.1). Classification (NCBI taxonomy): domain Eukaryota; kingdom Viridiplantae; phylum Streptophyta; class Magnoliopsida; order Zingiberales; family Musaceae; genus Musa; species Musa itinerans. Next base: position 8,500 of record LVTN01002781.1, read on the forward strand.
TTCTTTAAATACTAGAGCTATAAACACTCTATTTTGTGCTTTAGACAAAAATGAATTTAATCAAGTTTCTATTTGTGAAACCGCTTTCGATATTTGGCACACTCTTGAAACCACACACGAAGACACTAGTAGAGTAAAAGATTCTAAGATAAATCTATTGATGTATGATTTTAAATTATTTCGTATGAAACTAAGTGAAACCATTGGAGACATACAACCGTTTTATGGATGTCTTCAATAGTTTAAAAGCACTTGGTAAAAGTTTTTTGAATCTTGAACTTATTAATAAAGTTTTACGATCTCTTTCTAAAAATTAGGATTCGAAGGTAACAACAATACAAGAATCAAATGACTTAAACTATTTTTCGATTGAAGAACTTATCGGGTCTTTGATAACCTATGGAATAACTTATATTGAACATGAGAACTATCTTCAAAAGAATATGAAGGATTTAGCACTTCGAACAATAGAATACAACTTGAGTAATGGCTCAAGTGATGATGACATAGAACTCCTCATAAGTGAATTTATAAAATTTATAAAACATGAAACTGAGAATAAAAATGAACTTAAAAAGAAAAAGTTGCCAAAGAACAAGAAAGCACTTAAGGTGACTTGGGACGAAATGAGTGCATCCGAAGACGAGGAGCAAACCGATAAAGACGAAGTGGCGAACTTCACTTTGGTGACTCTCGACAATGAGGTACACAACTCAAATGAAACTCTTTTACTTTATTTTGAAATTACTTGATGCTTTTTAATGAGTTAATTTTAAATTAGTAAAAAAAAAAATTACAAAAAAAATATATCATGCTTCTTTTTCTAGCTATTTTGAAAAAATAATCATGACAATTGTATGTTTTATGATAAGATGCTAGATTTAAATCTAATGCTTGTACACCTAATAAGATTAATTATATGTATGTTTTAAGAAGCAATGATGTGTATCTTGATGATTTTCATATTGCTTTTTGATTTTGATTTTAATTGAAAATGTTTTATGTTTAATGAAATCATGTTTGATGATTTAATGATGTATAATGATGTAAGACTTAATAAAAATGTTAAAAGTCTTGGTACCATGCTTAATGATTTAATTATGCATGATGATTTGAAGTCTTGTTGATTTTTGTGATGAATCTCGTCTTTGTCTTTTTGTTTTAAATATCATGCATGGTTTTGACATAAAAACAAAAAATAAAAATTTGGGCATGCTTATATGAAATCAATCACATAAATTGAAACAATTAAAATGTGAATGCATCATTGAAAATTTCTCTATCACTATCTTATCGATTTTTCAAAAAGAGATTAATGAATCCATTTATATTTTGAATCTCTTGAATTATGAAAGTGATTTTGATGATTATTTGAATGAGGTTTTACCTATATCGTGATTTTGATTCCTCGGAATTATAATTTAGAATATTTTATGAATCAAGATCTTCTATTTTGTGTTCTCATATTATTTAAGAGGATTTTTGTTTCTGAATCATGATTTTTCTTGTGAATTCTAAGAATTATAACTTGTGATATTTTAAATTTTTTATACATGAACAAGATCGTTTATTCTCCTATGTTCCTTTTCACTAAAGAAGAGATTCATCCAAACGAATCTTTGATTCTTTCACTTGATATTTATAAATTGAAATTTATTATGAATCAATATTTTTCATATTTTATTCTCCTATGATTCTTTTTTCCATTCACTAAAGAGGAGACTTATCCTAATAAACCATCATATGCCACTTGACACTAACACTGACACTAGGCAGTACCACCACCTGACACCTTGCCACTAGGTGATACCACCGCCTGATAGTCTCTTAGAGTCTGTTTGGGTGGTACCACTGCCCAGACTGGTGGTACTATCGCCTGACATAGTCTCGGAGATTGTGTCATGATGGTTCTACCTGTTGAGTCACTGTTTGGGCTTTTTACTTGGCCCAACAAAGCCCAAACTTGGGCCTAATTGACCTATAATTGAGTTGGCCAATTCCAACCCAATTATGTATTAATTATGAATTTTAAGATATTCATTAAGCTAAATAAATCCGTAAGTCCAGGTTTCTTCTAGCGAGCTTTCGATGATCTTCCGACAAACTTCCGATGATCTCTCGACAATGTTCCAACAAACTCTTGACAAGCTCCTGGACTTCACAACAATCTTCTTGGTGAGTTCTGACAAGCTTCTTTGGCAAGCTCCTAGACTTCTCAGTCAATTTTGGTATACCTTACGACGAACGTCCGAACTTCCGATGAACTCTCGAACTCCCAACGAAATCTCATTCTTGACTCCGGGACTTTATTTTGCTTTATGCCTTGATTGCTATCATAGTTAATTCTGCACACTTAAAACCTACTTCGATCTAGATAATTATTACAAAGTAAATCAAATGTTGTCCGACATGTCATTGGTTTATCGGTGCTTCGTCCGAATCTTCGACGCTTCGTCCTCTCTTGCAGTGTATTGCACAATCGGATAGTTGACCTCCGCAACTCCAATTTTCTTAGTGCAATTTATGCTCTTCTTAGCCCAATGCCCGAACCCATGGCCTGAAGTCTTCTACCGATACGTCGACTAATCCTTCGGCTTGACATCTAATCTTCTAACATGTTTTTCTCCGACCCAACATGATTCTTCCTACTTTTAATTGTCTCTCCCTGATCGAAGCTTCCTACATCACTCAAAACGTAGATCAAATCATAAACACTATCAATTGGTTTCATCATAAAAATATGAGATTCAATAATAAGTGCATGTCCTAAAAATTGACATGTTCTGGATATGTTTTTTCTATCTATTTGGCAGCCAGCAAAATCGGCATCGGCATAACCAAGCAATTTAAAGTTTTTAGATTTTGGATACCATAATCCTAGTTTAGGAGTTCTTTTTAGGTTTCTAAAAATCCTTTTAACAACTTTTAAGTGAGATTACTTGGGGTTAGATTGAAACCTAGCACAAAGTCTTACGCTAAATATAATATCTGGTCTAATTGCGATGAGGTATAGTAAACTACCTATCATACCCCTATAAGCTTTTTGATCAAAGCTTTCTCCACTTTCTTCAATGTCTAACTTAGTGGAGGTATTCATAAGAGTATTGATAACCTTTGAACTATCTATATTAAACCATTTTAGTAAGTCTAATGCATATTTTATTTGACTAAAAAAAATACCACCACTAAGTTATTTGATTTGTAAGCATAAAAAGAAAGTTAGTTCCCCCATTAAACTCATTTCAAACTCTAGGCTCATACTCTTGATAAACGATTCGTATAATGATTCATTTGTAGAACTAAAAATAATATCATTAATATAAATTTGAACAATAAGAAAGTTATTTTTAAAATTTTTAATAAACAATGTAGTATTGACCTTACCTTTTGAGAAATTATTTTGGATAAGAAAGAAGCTAAGTCTCTCATATTAGGAATGAGTTGACACTAAGAGGGGGGAGTGAATTAGTGCAACGGTAAAATCACGTCGGTTCTGAAATTTTCTTCTTACGATAAAAATCGAACTCAGAAGATAACTTGAAATCTTGTGTTCCTAAACATATTGAAGGCAGTAAGTAAGTCAAATGCTTAAGATGAAACACAAACTAGATTTTTATAGTGGTTCGATCATTGTGACTTACATCCACTCCGCTGATTCTTCTTCCGTCGAGGCAACCGACATCCACTATCGATCTTCCTTCAATAGGCAAAGACCAACCACCTTTTACAACTCGATTCTCCTTTTACCGGGTTTAGGAGATAACCCTTACACCCTCACTTACTCCTCTCTCAAACTATTCTAACACTTGGAACTTTGAGAGGAGTTTACACAAGATTACAGTAGCGTTTCTTTCCTTTTTTACTCTCAATACTTGTGTAAGTTAACAAGGGATGAGAGGGGTATTTAGAGGCCTTAAGTTGATTCAAACTTGGAGCCTAAAAATATATCATCCTGGGTTTCCTGGGAATGGGCGGTACCACCGTCTGTGTTGGGCGGTACCACCGCTAGTGTCAGTTTAACATTGACACTGCACTGGGTGGTACCATCGCCTAGTCTGGCGGTACCATCGCCTGACACCCTACACTAGGCGGTACCACCACCTAGACCGGCGGTACCATTGCCTAACAACCTCTTGAAGATTGTGTCTGGGTGGTACCATTGCCCAGACCAGCGGTACCATCGCCTGGCACAATCTCGGAGATTGTGCCATGACGGTGTCACCTCTTGGGTCACTGTTTCGGTCTTTTATTGGGCCCAACACAGTCCTTACATAGGCCCAACTGGCCCATAATTGGGTTGGCCCAATTCTAATCTCAATTATGTGCTGACTACAAAATTTAAGACATCTACTCAGCTAAACAAGTCCGTAAGTCTAGGTTTCTTCCAGCGAGCTTCCAGCGATCTTGCGGCGAACTTCCGATGATTTCTCGACAATGTTCTAGCGGACTCCCAACAAGCACCTGGACTTCACGATGATCTTCTTGGTGAGTTTCGATGAGCTTTTTTGGCAAGCTCCTGGACTTCTCGGTTGGTTCCCGCATAACTTTCGACGAACGTTTGGACTTTCGATGAACTCTTGAACTCCCAACGAAATTGCGTTCTTGACTCCGGGACTTTATTTTACTTTATGCCTTGCTATCATAGTTAATCCTACACACATAAAACCACACTTCGATCTAGACAATTTTTACTAAGCTAATTAAAGTTGTCCGACATGTTATTGGTTTATCGATGCTTCGTCCGATTCTTCGGTGCATCGTCCTCTCTTGCGGCCTATTGCCCAATCGGCCAGTTGACTCCACAACTTCGATATCCTTGGCACAATCTCCGCTCTTCTTGGCCCGATGCCCGAATCCACGGCCCGAAACCTTCTATTGATATGTCGACCGATCCACTGGCCCGACGTCCAATCTTCTAACATGTTCCTCCAGCCCAACATGATTTTTTTGCTTTAATTGTCTCATCCTGATCGAAGTATCCTGCATCACTCAAAACACATATTAAATCTTAAACATATATCAAGTGGTTTCATCATCAAAATACGAGATTCAACAATCTCCCCCTTTTTTATGATGACAACCACTTGATGATGGAGTTAACCTTAACTCCCGGAGTTTAAATTTAACATTGACACTGCACTGGGTGGTACCATCGCCTAGTCTGGCGGTACCATCGCCTGACACCCTACACTAGGCGGTACCACCACCTAGACCGGCGGTACCATTGCCTAACAACCTCTTGAAGATTGTGTCTGGGTGGTACCATTGCCCAGACCAGCGGTACCATCGCCTGGCACAATCTCGGAGATTGTGCCATGACGGTGTCACCTCTTGGGTCACTGTTTCGGTCTTTTATTGGGCCCAACACAGTCCTTACATAGGCCCAACTGGCCCATAATTGGGTTGGCCCAATTCTAATCTCAATTATGTGCTGACTACAAAATTTAAGACATCTACTCAGCTAAACAAGTCCGTAAGTCTAGGTTTCTTCCAGCGAGCTTCCAGCGATCTTGCGGCGAACTTCCGATGATTTCTCGACAATGTTCTAGCGGACTCCCAACAAGCACCTGGACTTCACGATGATCTTCTTGGTGAGTTTCGATGAGCTTTTTTGGCAAGCTCCTGGACTTCTCGGTTGGTTCCCGCATAACTTTCGACGAACGTTTGGACTTTCGATGAACTCTTGAACTCCCAACGAAATTGCGTTCTTGACTCCGGGACTTTATTTTACTTTATGCCTTGCTATCATAGTTAATCCTACACACATAAAACCACACTTCGATCTAGACAATTTTTACTAAGCTAATTAAAGTTGTCCGACATGTTATTGGTTTATCGATGCTTCGTCCGATTCTTCGGTGCATCGTCCTCTCTTGCGGCCTATTGCCCAATCGGCCAGTTGACTCCACAACTTCGATATCCTTGGCACAATCTCCGCTCTTCTTGGCCCGATGCCCGAATCCACGGCCCGAAACCTTCTATTGATATGTCGACCGATCCACTGGCCCGACGTCCAATCTTCTAACATGTTCCTCCAGCCCAACATGATTTTTTTGCTTTAATTGTCTCATCCTGATCGAAGTATCCTGCATCACTCAAAACACATATTAAATCTTAAACATATATCAAGTGGTTTCATCATCAAAATACGAGATTCAACAATCTCCCCCTTTTTTATGATGACAACCACTTGATGATGGAGTTAACCTTAACTCCCGGAGTTTAAAATCGAAAAACCCACTTTCATTATGGTAAACATTGATAATCCATAAATCACAAGAATTATCATGCATAATTTAGAAAGATAAACTCATATTACATTATTTCATCAAGCATGAATTCATTAAACATAAATCATCTTCAATCAAAATCATGAAATCATCAAGATACACATTATTTCTTTTTGAAAAACATACATAAGTTTATCATTAGAGTTAAATCTAACATTTTATTCCTTTGACATAAAACATGCAATTTTCATTATCATTTTCAAAATTAGCTAGAAAAATAAGCATGATCCTTTTAACATTTTCATTACATCGTTAAACATGCAATTAAAAAAAAAATTATATAATTTTTCTAAACTAAATTAAGAATAACTCATGAAAAACATCAAGTAATTTCAAAGTAAACTAAGGGAACTTTGTTTGAGTTGTTCACCTCATTGTCGAGAGTCACCAAAGCGAAGTTCGTCGTTTTGTCTTCATTGGTTTGCTCCTCGTCTTCGGATGTGCTCGATTTGTCCCAAAGTGCTTCCTTCTTCTTATGTTCATAGCAAGTAGTTACGTTCTTTTTAAGTTTAGTTTTATTCTTTAATTATTGTTTCATGAACTTTTTAAATTTTATGAGTTTAAGTTCACCATCACTTGAACTTATTCTCAAGTGGTCATCGATTGTTCTAAGTCCGAAATCCTTCCTATTCTTTGGAAGGTTGTTCTCAAGTTCATTTTATGCATTGTGCGCCATTTCATATGTCATCAATAAATCAAAAAGTTCTTCAAGTAAAAAATTATTAAGATCTTTTGCCTCTTGTATTGTGGTTACTTTCGGATCCCAATTCTTATTAAGAGAACATAAAATTTTGGTTACAAGTTCAAAGTCCGAAAAACTTTTACCAAGTGCTTTTAAACCATTGACGACATCCGTAAAACGGGTGTACATGTCTCTAATGGTTTCGCTTGGTTTCATATGAAACAATTCAAAATCATGCATTAAAAAGTTTATTCTAGACTCTTTTACTCTATTTGTGCCTTCATGTGTGATTTCAAGGGTGTGCCAACTATCGAAGGCCGTTTCGCAAGTTGAAACCCAATTAAATTCATTTTTGTCTAAGGCGCAAAATAGAGCATTCATAGCTCTAGCATTTAAAGAAAAAATCTTCTTCTCCAAATCATTCCAATGGTTAATTGAAAATGAAGACCTTTCAAATATGTTTTCAATAATATTCCATAAATTTAAATCTAATGAAAGCAAGAAAACTCTTATTCGAGTTTTCCAATATGTGTAGTCTGTCCCATTGAACATGAGAGGACGAATGAGAGAGTGACCCTCTTGAAAGCCGAAAAGAGCAATTTCTCTTGGGTGTTAAACTAAATGAGAAATTATGTGGCTCTGATACTAACTATTAGGAATGAGTTGACACTAAAAGGGGGGGTGAATTAGTGTAGCGGTAAAATCACGTCGGTTCTGAAATTTTCTTTTTATGATAAAAACCGAACTCGGAAGATAACTTAAAATCTTGTGTTCGTAAATGTATTGAAGGTAGTAAGCAAGTAAAATGGTTTACAGTAAACTAAATTAATTAAGACAAAACGCAAACCAGATTTTTATAGTGGTTCGGTCGTTTGACCTACATCCACTCTGCCGATTCCTCTTTCGTCGAGGCCATTGGCATCTACTATCGGTCTTCCTTCAATAGGCGAAGACCAACTACCTTTTACAACTCGATTCTCCTTTTACCGGGTTTAGGAGATAACCCTCTCTCAAACTATTCTAACACTTAGAACTTTGAGATGAGTTCACACAAGATTACAGTAGCGTTTCTTTCCTTTTTTACTCTCAATACTTGTGTAAGTTAACTAGGGATGAGAGGGGTATTTAGAGGCCTCAAGTTGATTCAAACTTGGAGCCTAAAACCATCTCATCCCGGGTTTCCTGGGAATGGGCGGTACCACCATTTGTGCTGGGCGGTACCACCGCCAGTGTCAGTTTAACACTGACACTGCATTAGGTGGTACCATCGCCTAGTCTGGCGGTACCATCGCTTGACACCCTGCACTGGGTAGTACCACCACCTAGACTGGCAGTACCACCACCTGACAACCTCTTGGATGTTAGGATCGGAGTGACACTAAGAGGGGGGGGTGAATTAGTGCAGCGGATTAAAACTCGTAAGATTGAAAACGATTTCGTAAATTTGAAAACGATTTCGTAAATGTGTAGAGATTTCGATTCGATAAAGAATGACTTAGTAAAAGTAGCTCGAGTAAAGTAAGGAGATGAAAACCAAAAGCTTGTTGCTAAGTAAATAAAGGTTTCAGAAAGTTAAACACTCACACATTCAAGGAACACAATAATTTAAAGTGGTTCGGTCAAATGACCTACATCCACTTGCGAAGCCTTCATCGATGAGGCTTCCAACTTCTACTAGTAAATCACTTTGAAGGGGAAGGATCAAATACCCCTCTTACAACCTTTTTACAAGTGGTTCACACTCTTACAGATTTTTCAAAGAGAAAGAGAGAGGTGAACACTTAAGCTATTGAAAAACAAGACTTTGCTAAAGCTTTTTCTGAATTTCTAACTTCTCAAAAGGTGTATTCTCTGTTGAGAATTGAGGGGTATTTATAGACCCCAAGAGGATTCAAATTTGGGCTCCAAATTTTGAATTCCTTTTAGGTTCCCGGAGCTAGCGGTGCCACCGTCAGACCTTTCGGGTGTTGGGCGGTGCCACCGCCCGACCTTTCGGGTTCTGAGCAGTGCCACTGCCCAGTCCGGTGGTCCCACTGCCTAGTCCGGCGGTCCCACTGCCCGTCCTTATGGGTCACTGGCTGGACTCCAAATTTGGCCCAAACCAGTTGATATTTGGGCCCAATTAGCCCCTAACCTGGTTATAGGATTAACTCTCAATCCTAACCCTAATTATATGCAAGCTACGAAATTAAGACATAGTCCTAAGCAGGTTTTGAACCGGCAACATTGAGTTTCCTTTTGGCAAGCTTTTCGGCGGACTTCTGATACACCCTCGGATTTCTTCCGACGGACTCCCAATAGGCTCCCAGTCTTGTGGCGAGTTCAGCGAGTCTTTGTCAAGTAGCCGAACCTTCTCGGTGATCTCCGCGAACCTCCGACGATCTCTCCGGTGGACTTCCGAAAACTTTGACAAGTCCCCGATTCCTTCTCGGTTGGTTCCGACAGCACTTCCGACGATTCTTTGGACTTTCGGCGGACTCTCGAACACCCATCGAACTTGACTCCGGTAGACTTGCTTTATGTCTTCAAGCTATCGTAGTTAATCCTACACAAGTAAAGCAAAACTTCGATCTAGACAATTACTCCTAAGCAATTAAT
>LVTN01002782.1:10916-22293 GCA_001649415.1 Musa itinerans
GAGATCCATCTCAATTCTCTAAGCTCACTAGCCTAGATGAAGGATATGTTACCTTCGGAGACAACAACAAGGGTAAAATCATTGGCAAAGGAATTATAGGTAACAAATCCAACTTCTTTATTGAAGATGTGTTGTTGGTTGATGGCTTAAAGCATAACATTTTGAGCATTAGTCAATTGTGTAATAAAGGATACATCATTAGATTTGAATCCAATGCTTACATTATTGAAAAACCATACAAAAACATATCTATGATTGTCCTAAAATAAAAAAATGTATACACTATTGACATTGATGATCTTTGTAATGAAATGTGTTTTTCGGTTTTGAATAACGATGCTTGGCTTTGGCATAGGAGATTAGGTCATGCTATGATGAAACTAATCTCTCAAATTACATCTAAAGAACTTGTAAGAGGAATTTCTCACATTAAGTTTGTTAAAGACAATGTGTGTGATGCATGTCAACTAGAAAAATAAATAAAAGATAATTTCAAACTAAAGAACCAAATAAGCACCTCTAGACCATTGTAATTGATCCATATGGACTTGTTCGGACCAATTGCTAGATCAAGCCTAGGAGGTAGCAAATACGCCTTTGTCATCATGGATGATTATAGTAGATACACTTGGACTTACTTCTTGGCACATAAAAGTGATTGCTTTAGATATTTTTCTAAGTTTTGTAAACTTGTTCAAAATGAAAAGGGTTTTATGATTTCATTAATTTGAAGTGTTCACGGTGGTGAATTTCAAAATCATAATTTCCAAGATTTTTATGAATCTAATAGATACAACCATAATTTCTCTACTCCAAGAAATCCTCAACAAAATGGAGTAGTAGAAAGAAAAAATAGAAACTTACAAGAAATGGTAAGAACCATATTAAACGAACATAGCCTACCTAAATATTTTTGGGCCAAAGTCATAAATATGACATGCTATATCATGAACAAGGTTCTAGTAAGACCATTACTTTCCAAAACTAATGGCCTTACTAGAACCTTAAAAAACCCAATGTTTCATATTTTAAAGTTTTCGGGTGTAAATGTTTTATCTTGAATGAAAAAGATACCTTAGGAAAATTTGATACAAAATCCTACGAAGGAATTTTTCTTGGCTATTCTTCTATTTCTAAAGCCTTTCGTTTTTTTTTACAAAAGAACTTTGGTTATAGAATGAGAATAAAAATTAAAAATTATTATTTTTCAAATATATCCAAACATTCCTAATTTTTATCAAAATCATGAAGATTCTCAAATGAATTATTTTATAAAGTCTTGAAACTTATAATAAAGTTAATAATTAAGAATTATGGGAATATAAACTAATTAAGGTATATACATCTATATATAATTTTTCTCAAAACTATTTTTTTATTTATTTTTAAATATGCCAACTTTCTTAATTTTCTTCAAGACAAGAAAAAATCTCGCACCGTCAGTGAAATTTCATTCAAAAATATATTGTAACTCATACGTTCAAAATGCAAAGCACATAGTTTGATTTATTAGTGTTTCATAAAGGCAAGAAAGAGAACCTTGTTTATCGCCATATATCTACAATAACGTTTTTTTTTTTCCATCCTATGGTAAGTATTAATTCTTGTTCATCCTTTTAGTTAGAGTGGAGTACTCATACAGGACATCCTTGATGTCTCAAGCACTGGGATAACAGAATCGATGTCTGACAATGAGGTATCATTAACCATCCAACATTCCGTGAGTAGATCAATCATTAAACTCATTCTCCAATGAGCACCTGCACTATAGCCCTAGTGTCCCCACACGAGCAGCTATAAGACTAGCTACCTCCATCATATGGATGGGCATGCAGCACACTAGTCTGTCCGATTATCTTAATATCCCTCTCGAGTAACCTATGAGTATGATTATTTAGGTCTGTGTTTAAAGGTGAATCGGTCTCATTATCATGATCTCATTACGATCTGATTCCCATTGCATAGATCTATGGATATCACAATATATATATATATATATAGTTATCTCGATGTCCCTCTCAAGTAACCTATGATTGAGATTATTTAGGGTCTATATTTAAAGGCGAATTGATCTCATTATCATGATCTCATCACGATCTGATTCTCATTGAATAAATCTATGGACATCATTATATATATATATATATATATGTATATATATAATATAAAGTGATAAAATGCCCAATAATGTAATAAGCAAAAAGAATGTGTATAATGTCACACGTGCTATCACTCACGTGATTGGCTTGCAATGCACATATGACTAGCAAATAGATCTAAGAGGATGCTTGGCTTATCTCAATCAAGGTACATAGACACCATTGTCAAAAGATTTGATATTAAAAATTTCAAGAGATGTCTCATACCGATGAGACATGGGATATACCTTTATAGGAGTATGTCCCCAACGACTCCTGAAGAAATAGTAGATATGGATAGGATACTCTATACCTCAGTGATAGGGTCTATCATGTATGATATGCTATGTACCATGTCTGATATAGCGCATGCTTTGAGTGTCATGAGCAAGTATTAGGCGGATCCAAGCTTGGAGCACTGGAAAGCAGTAAAGTGTATCCTTAAGTACTTAAGAAGGACTAAGGATCTTTTACTAATATATGGATGAAGTAGCCTTACAGTTGAGGGCTATAGAGACTCAAGCTTCCACTCTAATATCAAAGATAGTAAGTCTAATTCAAGGTATGTGTTCACCTTGAATAGAGGAGCAGTATGCTAGAAGAGTTCCAAGCAAGATACTACTGCTAACTCGACCATAGAGGCAAAGTATATTACTGGCCAGAGGCAGCAAAAGAGGGAGTCTAGATGAAGAAGTTCATCACAGATCTAGGGGTTTTGCTAGGCAGCGAGAAGCTGATTCCCTTATATTACGATAATAATAGGATAATTGCTCAAACGAAAGAACCCAGGTCTTATCAAAAGTCAAAGCAAGTTTTGAGGAGGTTCCACTTTATTAGAGAGATAGTCACTCGAGAAGATGTAGTAGTGAAAAAAGTTTCATTCGAAGATAATATCATAGATCCATTGACAAAGTCATTATCTCATATTATTTTTTAGTATCACAAAGGTCCGATGGGGATCAAACATGTAAGTGATTAGCTTTAGGTCAATTAGGAGATTGCTAGTCATCGGTGCCCTACAAGCTAATCACGTGAGTGATAACAAGTGTAAAATGATATGCACTCTTTTTGCTTATTATTATTATGATATCTTCTCACTTTATATTACTTATTGCATAAATATATATTGTGATGTCCGTGGATCTATGCAATAAAATCGGATCATGATGAGATCATGATAATTAGACCGATTCGCCTTTAAACACAAACCCTAAATAATCCTGGTCATAGATTATTCGAGAGGGACATCAAGATAACTGGATAGACTAGTCTGCTATATACATATCCATATGATGGAGGCAGTTGGTCTCATAGCTACTCGTGTGGGGACACTAGGGATACAGTGCAGGTGCTCATTGGAGAATGAGTTCACTGATTGATTTGCTCATAGAATTCTACATGGTTGATGATACCTCATTATCATATAATGATTTTGTCATCCCAATGGTGTACCTGGTCCTTAGACTTGAGACATCAAGGATGTCTTGTATAAGTACTCCATTCTTTGATACCAGACTCATAGGTTTGGAAGTTTCAAATCTAGCACAGCCGATCATCGGGAGTGATAGTCAACCTTACTAGGACTATTAAGTGTCGATAGAAGATCATCCGCTCTTAGTGTCATGAGAGGAATATCCCATGTGTTCTTGCATAGACAAATCCCTGAGTAGGGTCATTCAGGTTGAGAGAGAAAGAGTTCTCCGGGAGAATCCGATTAGAGCGAGACTCAAGTATAAACCGTATGGGTCTGATAGCACCATGCTCGATATACAGTCTCTGATCTTTGAGATATTAGATAGATGAGGGACTACAGGTATATGGTAATTGAGGATATATATATTCAAAGGATTGGATTCCCCTATATTGTTTGGGGACTACGGCGTAGTGGCCTACTACATCCGCAGTCGACGAGTCGAGTGAATTATTATGGAGATAATAATTCATTGAACCAGAAGGAGTTTTGATAGGTATAACTCATGACCAGCTCGATATTGGGCCTATAGGGTCATACACATATGATAGGTGTTGTGACAAGTAGAGGTTCAGATATGAGATATCCGCTAGAGCACCCTATCTTATTGGATATCCAATAAGCTCCTGAATTATTGGATTCATAGATGAGATCTAATAAGAGTCAATATGAGATTATTTGGTTAAGACCCACTAATCTAAGAGGCTTGGGTAACTGAATGAAGATCTAATACCCAATAGAGTAGGATCCATTAGGGTTAAGTTGATAGGGGACCTCTATAAATAAGAGGGAGCCAAAGGGCCATAGGCTAAGCTTTTTGGCTGCCACCTCCTATTCTCCTCTCCCCCTCTCCCCCTCTCCTCCTTAGCCAATAGCCCTTATTTGGGGCGTATGGACAGCAAGAAGGGCTAGCCCCTTCTTGAGTGCGTGGTGCGTGCAAAGAGGAGATTGTTGCAACAAATTAAGGAGTGTCTTGGTGACCCCTATCATGTGGATCACCGCTAGAGAGAAGGACAGTTGACCTCCTTCATCCTCTCCCATAGATCTGTAGAAAACAGAGATATACGATCTCCCTAGATAACACAATCTATCTCATATATAATTTTTGATTTCATGAGATTTTGCGCACCAATCTTTGCACGATGATGAAACCTTATTTTCTGTGAAAATATAATATTTTATTTTTTATTCTTCCACTATGCATGTGATGTTGCCCCTAGATTTTTCAACACACCTTTGTTCCACCCAAGTGAAGTGACACTTCTTCCTCCAATTGATACGATCCCTCTTTTATGAGCATGTCACCAAGCAGCTCTCATATTGCTATTGTTGTCATTGCTATTGCCACTGAAGTATGTCTTAAGAACTCGATTGTTGTGTTTTGCATCCAAAATCATTTCATGAGTGTTCAAGGAGCTCTTTCTTGAAGTGGATGCATAAGAGGTTTGCATATGCCTCGACTATAATATTTGTATTGGATGTGTTGAACACTGGAAGATGCTTTGGCTATAAAGGTTGTTAGGGGCATATCGAGCATGGGAAGGTGCATTGGCCATGAGGGTCATGTCGAATGCATAGTGCGGTTTTCCCAATTACGATGTGTCGAGCATGAGGAGACACATTAGGTAGCAAGAGTCATCTCAAGCATGTTAAGCATGGGGTAACACGTCGACCACTAGGAGCATATTGGGTGTGTTATATGCTTTGCCTAGTTAGGATGTGTTGATTACGAGGAGACATGATAGCTACTTTGGATATATCACATGCTTAGTCAGGTTAGTGTGTGTCATGTGTGAGGAGAGGGACAATATATTGGCCACATTAAGTGCGTCACATAGTTAGGTTATGTTGAGCATTGGGAAACACTTAAAAATGTCAAAATGCACTCACATGGTTTACCTCGTTAGTGAGCATGAGATATATGAGATGATGATGTGTGCCTGAGAAGTCATAACCATGTTAAAGATCTGTTGAACTTGGGTTGTCATGGTCATCTTGAAGATATGGTGGTAAAGACATCATGGCCAACTTAAAGATGCAGCGGACCTATAATGTTGTGGTAATTAGAGAGACGAGGTGGATTTGGAATGATGCGTTGGTCATTTGGGAGATGCAAATGACTTGAGGACAAAGTCATGGGTGATGATCGAGGCTGCATATTAATGAGAAAGCCAAGGGCAACGGAAGAATCCATGAACGATGAAAGAAGTCACAGATGAAAGAGAAAACTATGATAGCAAAGTTAGTTGAAACCTTTGTGTTGAACACAATGTCAAGCGAAGCCACAAGCAAAGTTGCAAATGCGATGTCAAGTGGGGTCATGGACAAAGTTACAGACGTAACAGAATAAGCTTGAAGCTACACATGCAATGCTAACAGATAATGTTGCATGTGCAATAGCTGTGATAGTTTGAAGGTTCAAGTTCCGAAGAAAGTTTTAACAGTTCTAAAAGCTTATAGTTCTCAAACATTGAGTAAGAGAGAAATAATGGTCTAAGGTCTCCTTTCTATAGGGGTCAAGCATCATTTGTCCTTCACCGTCTGGTCCTTAGCTTTCTTGTTAATTCTACTAATGCATGATCCGAAAGCTCCCGATTGGATGCATAAAAGATCAAGCATTAGGTCAATAATATCGAGTCTTTAGAAATCAAATCAAATCTAATGTCATAATCAAAGTGGGTTAGGGGTGGTTACAATAGTTGGTAGTAGGAAAACAATAAAAGTTGGACGATGTGGCCAAATCTGTACCCCTCAACCTCTCTGGGTTCAAATGTAGCGTAAAATATCCCATATATTTGATATGATTGAATTCGATGATGAAACGTTCCGTACCTTTGATGTAGCTAAAGTCAGCTAGGAAGAATCCCTTATCTCTATGTAGTTGAATTTGACCACCACGTAACACATCATATTCTCGGTATGATCAAATTTTGTCATAAAGCATCTCCTATCTTCAATACAACAAAATTCAATCATAAAATATCTTTTATCTTCAATACAATCAAATTGGATTATGAAGCATCCCTTATCATTGACATAACTAGATATGACAATGAATAGTCCTTTATTTTCAACATGATAAATTCTAACTATAAAGTGTCTTTTGTTTTTTATGTGATCGAATTGGCAACGATGCATCTCCTATCATCGACATGGCTAAATTTGTCATGAAACGTCTGTTAGTCATGATGCAGTAAAACAAACCATAAAATGTCACCATCACATGATGAGTGTAGGTCAAACCCCTAACTCACCCAAGCCGCTAACAAAAAGAATCAGTTCACAAATTGTTCAAGAGACATTGTCTCCGTTATGTCTCGATAACCTTTGTATGTCAAAATATAATTTGGATTGGGGGAAGGAGGAGGCTTGGATAGATGATATGGAGAATAGACATGGGGACACCAAAGTGCCATGTCATTGCAAATATAACACTCAATCACCTTGTCAACTTGACAAATCAGTTGAATGAGTCATGTAGGTCAACACGATGATATGATCATAACGTTCAACGGTTTGCCTAACCCATTATGTTCGAGTAGCATTTGACAAACTTGCAAAACTACTCTCCTGAATTAACTCCCCACTCCACCAACGATTACCAGAACCCTTTATAAAAGCCCTCAAGTATACTGGTTCATCTTGAGCTCTTTGAACCCTTATAATCCAACATTACCTTTCTCCATCCTTTGTAACTTCAGCTCGGCGGTTGAGCAACCATACTTTGCTTTAATAACCTCCATTGGAGTAAGGTTTTCCAGGGCACAACATGCAATTTCTTGGTGCCTTACATCAACTGAGATGGACTTAACAATATACCATGGTCCAATGCTCAAGCAATTCAGGCTTGTTGATCCAATCCCTTTTCTGTGCATGATACTTATTATAGATTTACAGGTACATTCATCATGCAGCGTATATAATTTCATGGATGATTGCCCTAGAAAAGTCCAAAATTTTAAAATTTTCTTGGAAGGTGCCTCATGTTTTTATATTTCCCACAAAAAGCTTGTACCTTTTTAAATACCCAAAATACCTTTTTTTTTATCATAAATAATTATTTTGTCATCAAAACCTAGTCAAATAAATCGAACCAGACTGATTACAATATTTTTTAATATAGTTATAGTATTTTAGTTTACTGAACTAACTATAATATTTTTATTCAATAGCAAAAAAAATACTGTAACACTAATTAAAAACATTGTAATTCATTCTTTCTTTTTGTCATTCTTTGACAATGGATGAAAAAAAAATATTATTAAGTTCTTCAGAATATACAAACATAAGTTTTAGGTTAAATGAGAATAAAAATAAAAAAATTATTATTTTTGAAATATATACAAACATTCCTAATTTTTATCAAAATCATGAAGATTCTCATATGAATTATTTTATAAAGTCTTGAAACTTATAATAAAGTTAATAATTAAGATTTATGAGAATATAAACTAATTAAGGTATATATATATCTATATATAATTTATCTCAAACTGTTTTTTTATTTATTTTGAAATATGTCAACTTTCTTAATTTCCTTCCAAGACAAGAAAAAATCTCATACCATCAGTGAAATTTCATTCAAAAATATATTGTAAATCATACGCGTACGTTCAAAATGCAAAGCACATAGTTTGATTTATTAGTGTTTCATAAAGGCAAGAAAGAGAACCTTGTTTATCGCCATATGTCTACAGTAACGTTTTCTTCTTTTTTTTATCATCCTATGGTAAGTATTAATTCTTGTTCATCCTTTTTGTTGCCTAATGTTTCCTGCCATTAAGGTTACAATATCTGTAATATTTCTTTCCTCTTGAGCTCGAAATTTCCTATAACTTGTTATAGGATTATGTATAAATAGGAATATCAACCAGAAATTTGTGTTCAAGACTCTAAAATCATGGATTGGAGACGACGGTCAGTTCTTCTTTTCCTTGCTGTATGTTTTCTTCTGCGGAGTCAAGCAGCAGCAGAAAATAACACTTGGGATCTCACCGAAGAAGAAGATAGTGAGTTAGAGAGGGAACTCAAAACCCTTAACAAGCCTTACGTGAAATCTTTCAAGGTAATCGAAGAGATGTTCTCATCTTAGCCCTGTGTATACCTTCATCATGTCTTGCTTTTAATCTGTGTAGAAACGATGTAAACGATGAGCTTTTGGTTTCGGATAGCATATTAATGTGCCTTTTGGCGATTGCATGCATCTTCTTTCTAATTGTAATTTAATTTTTGATACAAAGATAGGAACTGATGGAATTTTATTTTCTTGTATATAGGATGAGTATGGGATTACCTACGATTGCGTGGATATCTATAAGCAACCAGCTTTTGATCATCCTCTGCTTAAAAATCACACACTTCAGGTAAATTATCATCCGTTGCAACAATATATATAATCCCTTTACTCATTATTCTTGCTTATTGAGGTTATTCATTATCCCTTTACACTAGAATTGATGATCTTGTATCAAATATGTGTTTAATGAAATTTCAAATATAATATTAGAGTAAAAGTTAGCATAAATATCATCCTTTAGCATTTTATGATTTTTCATTAAGGTCATTGAAAGATTTATGTTTTTCTGATTTGTAGAAATATATTGACCTTTCTAGAATCATAGAGAATTCTTTTTCTATTTTTTCAAAATTTAGTCTTATGTATTAAGTTTATAATTAGTTGTACTGGCAGTTGGTATTGGTTTGTATACTAACGCATATACTATGAAAGGCATCATTTTTATTTTCAAAAAGCAAAGAGCTATATATTACTGAAGCGATATATAACAACCCGCACCATGTTTCTCGGAGCACAAAAATTAGCCATATTATTATTGAAAATGTTTGATGTCTTGCAAGAAAAAGCAAAATGTGCTAACCAATTAGCATTCCTATTACCCTCCCTAAAAACATGATAAAATTTACATTATTAAAAATTTAATATCAGATTCAAAATATGCCTCGGACCATTCAGCAGATTCCAAGGAGGGGATTCTTCCTTGTTGAGAAACTTGATAATCATATCCGCATCTGATTCAATCTCCAATCTGTTTATTCCTTCCTCCAATAATACATGCACAACCCGCAACCAGACGGCCATATATTTAATTTACACCATCCATTTGTGGGTTTAGTCCAGGTTATAAGGAATTGACAAGATCATAAACATCCTTCAGATTGTAGAATAGATTTGCAGCATGACATGAAAGCAAGAGCTTTGCAAATAATGGAGAAGGGGGTAGTCGTCCTAACTTCATTGAAGGTTGATTCATTGCGATCCTTCCAAATCAGCCAATGGCAGTATGCAATCAACGTGCTCAAAAGCCCACAGCTTGTCTTGTTGAGGTCCTGCCCCTCTCTCAACCAATCCCCACTCCTCCAGTCCTTACACTGCCTAAACAGATACGGCCAAGAAACCCCCAAGGAACCTGCATGCACTCAGAGCTGATGGTTGCCCCTTATGATCTTCAGCCTTCATATTCTTCGGTCATCATCAGGTGGGGACTTGTCAATTCCTGTAATCATTTGAACCACCCACATGACGAAACAAATGGGTATCATGTTCCTGTCCCGGAAAGGTGTCGATTTTAATTTTCTTTTGTAATACATGCATTACTTGTAATACCTTGATTCTTGTTGCTATGGTTAATGTAAAAAGAAACATTCACCTAAAGCTTTTCATTTGAAGGTCCATGAGAATATCTCCCTTTCATAAGTAAATTAACTACTATTTGCATTGGCTTCATTTATGATTATAAATAGATCATGTTTCCTTTTTTTTCTTTTCTGCTTGCATATCTTTCCTACTCTCTTTATTTAGGAATAATATAAATCTGTTAATGTTGTCATACTATGTGCAACAGTTTCCAAAACGCCGTGGCAACATAAACAAGGAACCAATAATAAATCAAACGTTACCACAGCTATGTCCTATGGGAACGGTTCTTATCAGGCGAACCACGAAAGAGGATCTAATAAAAGCAAAAAAGTATGCACATCAAATACAATCACATATGCAACTATTGCAAGCAGAGATAGCCGATACCGATGATGGCGCTACTCATGTAAGATTTATTTCATCATGATCGATTGCTTTGATAATAGTTTAATTTGTAATTTGGTTTATATGTCTCATAGACTAACTTGTTTCAGCTGCTTTTCAGAAAAGAGAAGAACAAAATAAGCAAAAGAGATGACAAGAAGAGAAATAGAGAGGAGAGATTATATAGAAAAATGGAAAATAAGGAGAAGCTTCAAAATTGTATTAGAGGCAGTAAAAACAATTATTTAAATTCAAAATAGTTTTTAGAAAACATATATATTATTTATAGATTTCGGAACACATAATAAGAAAATATTCACATTCCATTCTGGTAGTCAACGAAGCACCACTGCTTTGGTGCATCCGTTACTGACCTATGTTAGAACAACTCCATGTGCAGCATGCTGCAGTGGTATTTGAAGCTAAAAAGGGACCACATTATTATGGCGCAAGCGCAGACCTGGAAGTATTCCAGCTTTCAGGTGTTTCAATTAACCAAGCAAGCACGAGCCAGATCATCCTTACCAAAGGGGAAAGAGGGCCAAAAAATTACATTAACACCGTGCAGGCTGGATGGCAGGTAAGTAATGGCCTTTTTTTTGTGTATCTTTTTTGTCTTTTGTGATGTTGCATATGGAATTGAATGCTTTTTCGCTGATATATATATATATATATATTTGTATATATATATATATATTTGTATATATATATATATTTGTATATATATAT
>LVTN01002784.1:0-17278 GCA_001649415.1 Musa itinerans
ATGTTTTGAGTGATGCAGGATGCTTTGATCATGGAGCAACGATTAAAGCAGGAAGAATCATGTTGGGCCGAAGGAAAATGTGTCAGAAGATTAGACGTCGGGCTAGAGGATCAGTCGACGTATCAACAGAAGGCTTCGGGCCATGGATTCGGGCATCGGGCCAAGAAGAGCGGAAATTAAGCTAGGGATATCAGAGTTCTGGAGGTCAATTGGCCGATTGGGCAATAGGCCGTAACAGAGGACGATGTGTCGAAGAATCGGATGAAGCGTCGATGAACCAATGACATGCCGGACGACATGATTCATGCTTAGTAATAATTGTCGAGATCGAAGTGTGTTTTTACATGTGCAAGATTAACTACGATAGCAAGGCATAAAGCAAAATGAAGTCCCGGAGTCAAGAATGTGATTTCGTTAGGAGTTCGAGAGTTCGTTGGAAGTCCGAACGTTCGTCGAAATTTCTGTCGGAATTGACTGAGAAGTCACAAAGCTTGCCAAAGAAGCTCGTTAAAACTCACTAAGAAGATTATCATGAAGTCCAGGAGCTTGCCGGGAGTCCATTGGAACATTGCCGAGAGATCGTCGGAAGTTCGTCGGAAGATCGTCGGAAGCTCACTAGAAGAAACCTAGACTTACGAACTTTGTTTAGCTTAGTAAATGTCTTAAAATTCATACTTAGCACATAATAGGGATTAAAATTAGGCCAACCCAATTAGGGGAAAGTTGGGCCAAGTTGGGCTGTGTTGGGCCAAGAGAAAGGCCCAAATAGTGACTAAATAGGTGAAACCGTCATGGCACAATCTCCGAGACTATGTCAGGCCGTGGTACCACCCAGACTCAGTCTCCGAGACTGTCTGGGCAGTGATACCACCAGTCTGGGCGGTGGTACCGCCCAATGTCAGGCTACAGGTGGTGGTACCGCCCACCGCCCGTACCCTAAAATTTCGGGGGTTTGAATTTTGGGCTCTATATTTGAATCCATTTGGGGCCTATAAATACCTCAGCTATTCCTGCATGGATAAACAAGAAATATTGAGCAAAACTCTATGATTCTAAGGTTTTAAACCTTAAAAAGTTTAGTTCCCTCCTCCCAAAGCTTAGAAAGAGTTCTAAGGGAGGTATGAGAGGGATACCTTATAAAATAGGGTTATAAAATATTGTCTCCTAAACCTGTGAAAAGGAGAAGAGAGTGTAAAAGGTGGTTGGTCTTCGTCTATTGAAGGAAGACCGATAGTGGATGCCGGTGGCCTCGACCGAAGAGAAATCGGCGGAGTGGATGTAGGTCATAACGACCGAACCAATATAAAAATCTGGTTTGCCTTTACTTTGAGCAATTTACTTTAAACTGCAAACTGTCTTCTCATTACTTGTTATGCTCTTCTTACTGCCTTCAAAGTTAAGCATTTCCGAAATCGGTTTTATCGTACGAAACGAGAGAGTTTTCAGAACTGACATTTTTACCGATGCACTAATTATTTCGTTTCGTACGTTTTCAGAACAAACGAAAGTACCGACTCTTTTCCTATCAGATTTTTCATCAGAAATGGATTTAATCGAAATGAAAAGTTTTTGAAGATGTTATTTTACCGCTGCACTAATTCACCCCCTCCCTCTTAGTGCCAAACCCGTTCCTAACATTAAGAAGTAATAATGTGTATTTTGATGATTTCCATATTACTTTTTGATTTTAAATGATGATGCATGGCTTTTGTATGGAAGAATAGAGTATCAAATCAATAATAAAATTTGGAACTAAAAGAACTTTAGCTATTATTAATCTTATTGGAATCAATCAATGCTACTTTCAATAAATTTCCCGAATGAAAGAAATTTGATTTTGATGATGATTTTGGATTTGACAATTTGTTTTCATATTTATCCAAACACTTGATTTATTCATGTTTACAACATGAGATTTTTTTTATATAAATAATTTTGTTCTCGTATGATTTTATCATCTAAGAGAAGATTTATCTAAATGAATCTTGATTCTTGTCATTAATGATTTGAGATTTATTTTATGTGAATCAAGATCTCTTATTTGATCTCCAATGATTCTATTCGTTATTTACTAAACAGAAGATTTATTAAGATGAATCATTCACAAATTGATCTTTCTTGATCTTTCATAGTAATATCTTTCATGTCATGATTTGTATATGACTTGTTTGTAATTATGATTTGTATATCTCATGATATAATTGAATCATTGATAAAAAAAAAGGCTAGATTAATGAATCTATTTATATCTTTTTTATGAATCTCTTAAAAATGATTTTGATGATTTGACAATTTGAATTTGAATAAGTATTATCTATAATATGATATTGAATTCTCGGAATTATAAATTAAAATCTTTTATAAATCAAAATCTCTTATTATGTGTTCTTGTATTATTTAAGAGGAGATTTTTTTTTATGAATCATGATTTTTTGAATTATAACTTGAGATTTTTCTTTAATATATAAATCATGATCTTGACAACTTGAGATTTCTTATGCATGAATTGAGATATCTTATTTGTTTCTCCTATGATTCTCTTTGCTTTTTACAAAAGAGGAGTTTTATCTAAATCATGATCTTGATTTTTTGATAATTATAACTTGAGATTCTTATGAATCAAGATTGTTTAATATGATTCTTCTTTTCGCAATTTGATTTATCCAAAAGAATCATAATTTGTCTCTTGATATTCATAACTTAAAATTTGTTTTCATGAATTGTATATCTCATCGCCAAGTTAATTTTTCTTGATATATTTCATGTGATGATTTGAAAAATGATGTAATGAGAAAAGTTTTGCATTATTGTAACCATCCCTTCTTTTTGACAATGACAAAGGGGGAGCAAAACTTGCTAGCTTGCTCATCTCAAAAGAGAAGCAAGAAGTGCTATCTTGCAAATCTCAAGAGAAGCAAAGTTTACTAACTTACACATTTCAAGAAGATGCAAAAACATGCTATCTTATACATCTCAAAAAAATATTTTTGCTAATTTTCATATCTCTAAAACTTGTAAAGTTTGCATGTTCTATAGTAAAGTAGAAATTGCATGTTTCAAAAATATACTAGTTGCACTTTTCTCCTTTTTTGTTGATGACAAAGGAGGAGAAAGGTATGTTGATGATTTTAATCATGCATGATATGATGCACCTTGATTATGTATGTAATACTCATTATAATGATGTACCTTTCAATGTGATGCGCTTTTCAATGACTTCTTGATGATGATATAATGCATGCAACACTCTAAGAATTAGGTATGATAAATCTTTTAAATGCATAAATTCCTTGATATATTTTTCAAACTTCTCATTTTTTTGTAACTTGAGTTTCCTTTTAAATGGAGATCGATTTTTCTTTCTTGTGATATTTACAAAAGAAAAGATTCAACTCATGGACTTTTGGTATTTACAACTTGATGTCTTATTTTTCATGAGTCCTTCTTCCTTCTATTTACAAGAAAAGGATTTGATTTATGAAGTTTTATTCGTGGATTTTTTATCTTTCATTTGATGCTCCTTTCCTATGAATTTTTCCTTACTCTTCTTATGAAAGAAGAATTTTTATAGACTTTTAGTATGTGATGATCACTTGCAAGAATAAAGATTTGATTTTGTATGGACATCTTGATCCTTTTAATGAATCATTTCTTTTTGTTAAAATAGAAGCTTGTGATTCAATGAAACTCATTTATTGTTTTGGATTTGACTTGGTTCAAATCCTTTCATGAATTTGATTCTTGATTTTTATTTAGAGAATGAATTCCACCCTTCCTCTTCTTCTTGTCTTTTTATGACAAAGGAAGAAAGAAACTTGCACATCTTAAGAAGAACCAAAAAGCTCCTAAGAAAAAATGCTAACTTCTCACTTTTCATGCAAAGTTTTTACTTAACTTCTCATGTTTGCTAGCATGGATAAATTGGTGTAGAACTTATTTGAATATTTAGAAAAAAAAACACTTGCATTGTTGAATGGTTCTCCTTTTTGTTGATAACAAAGGGGGAAAAATATGGCTAATTACAAATTGATGACAACTTGGCATTATGAATGTTTGAAAAAATATCAAAATGTATTGCATATGCATCGTATGTATCACACATACTTGAAATGTATCATAAATGCTGGAAACACATCGTAATGTGGTATGGATACTTGAAAATGTTTAATTCTTAAAATCATGCTTGATTTCGTATCTATCAAACTTATCATGCTTAATTTCCTATTTACAATTGGTATCATGCCTCAGATTGATGAATTGTCATCTTTTATCAAACTTGAAATTTGAATCTTGCTAAATTTCATATTTGAAATTGGTCTCATACTTGAAAAAGATGATTGTCTATCATCATTCGATATTGGACTTGAAAATGGATGTCATGCCTTAACATCATTTTTATTTTGATAAATACGTATTTTGAAATGGTAAATCATGATTAGTATTATGATGTGCATGTCAATAAGTTTAAATGCATATAACTTATTGATTTGATGCTTGAATTCAAAAGGCCTCGAATTCAAGAGTATCATTTCTCAACTTGGTCATCAATTGATTGTCATTATCAAAAAGGGGGAGATAGTTGAATCTTAGATTTTGATGATGAAATCAATAGATAAATTGTTTGATCCAATCTATATGTTGAGAAAAGTGTGCAAGATTAACTATGATAGCGATCAAGGCATAAAGTAAAACGAAGTGCTGGAGTCAAGATCGATAATTCGTTGCGAGTTCGAGAGTTCGTCGGGAGTTCGGAGGTTTTTTTTTTTATAAGTAAAAGTAAATTGATTTTGTGTAAAGTTTCTACAAATAGCTTTGTCTATACAAGAAATGAGCTAAGTCTCTCATACCCTTGGGGCTTTGTTTTAATCCATAGAGAGCGTTAGTCAATTTAAACATATGATTAGGAAAATTATCATTCTCAAAACTAGGAGGTTGTTCAATATAAACTTCTTCGAAAAAGATCGGGAGTCCGGAGGTTCGTCGAAAGTGTTGCTAAAATTGGTCGAGAAGCTCGTCAGAACTCGCCAAGAAGATCATCGTGAAGTCCAGGAGCTTGTTGGGAGTCCGTTGGAAGATTGCCGAGAGATCGTCGGAAGTCCGTTGGAAGATCGCCGTAAGCACGTCGAAAGAAACCTAGACTTACCGGACTTATTTTGTTTAGTGTATGCCTTAAAAGTCATAGTCAACATATAATTAGGCTTAGATTTGGGAGGTAATCTCATTAAACCTATTAAGGTCCAACTAGGCCTATAATTAGACTATTGTGGGCCAAATTCAAGGCCCAACTAGGTTGTTGAACCTTGTCTAGCGGTGGCATCACCAGACTAGGGCGGTGGAACAGCCTAGGGATCAATCTCTAAGAAGCCTAGGTGATGGTACCACCCAGACTAGGCGATGGTACCGTCGATAGTTATTATTGTCAAGCGGTGGTACTGCCAGTAGTTATTACTGTCAAGCGGTGGTACTGTTAGAGCCTAGTCTCCAAGGCTCTATTAGATGGTAGTACCGCCAGACTGGGCGGTGTACGCCTAGTGTCAGTGCTACAGGTGGTGGTACTACCAGTACCCCAAAAACCCGGGATAAGATACTTTTTGGGTCCAATTTTGAAGTCATTGGGGCCTATAAATACCCCACCCTTTTCTGCATGAAAGGGCAATCAAAGTGTGGAAAAATATTTAAGTGTTGGGGTGTAAAAGTATTATAAAAGTGTAAAGAGTCCTCCTCCTCTCTCTCTTTAGTTTTGCAATCGTCCAAGAAGATGTATGAGGCTTGTAAGGGTTATCTCCTAAATTCGTGAAAAGGAGAAAGCGTTGTAAAGAGGTGATTGGTCTCCGCCTATTAAAGGAAGACCATTAGTGGATGTCGGTGACCTTAACGGAGGAGGAATCAGGAGTGGACGTAGGTCGGATGACTGAACCACTATAAAATTGGTGTGTTCTTTTCTTGGAGTGCATTTACTTTTGCTGCATTTCGCTTTACTTCATTGTAAACTGTCCAATCCCCTCTTCTATACTCACTTACAAACTTATTCAAGTCAAACAATATTTTAATACGATTTTTATCGAACTAAGAGTTTCATTGTAAAAAATTTTCCAAAATCGATTAAATTTATCGTTTTTATCCGTTGCACTAATTCACCCCCCCCCCCTCCCCTCTTAGTGTCATTCTTGATCCTAATAGATTAAGATAGAAGTCCATATCTTTGTTGTTTATTTTTCTACAAAATATGCATGTTATTTACTACTGCTACATCTTTATTTTCAGAAAAATATCATTTTCAAATCCCTTATGCTAAATAGTGAACGCTAAGCGAGATTCCATTCAGAAGAGAAACCCTAATGGCACTTGTGCCAACAGCTCTCTTTTCTACGGCATATGATCTGGTCAACTCCACTTTCCCTGCTTAATACCTTTATTTTGTTGCTCGTTAGCGCTGTAGGGCAGTCAATTAATATAGGATTTCCTCTTTCTTTTCGAGGGCGGAAGATCTCTTTTTTCTCTTCTAACAAGCTCCGTAGGAAGATATTTTAGGGCATAAGTTAAGTCTACTTGATTGGGATCCTTTAAGGTATGTTCTCCTCCTCTTATGACAAATTACTTACCTATCTTGCTCTCCTAGAAAAACAGGAATGGAATCTTGAGATGAGAGTGCCGAGTCTATATTTCTGTAAAGTAGAACAGTACAAATAACAACCAAGCGTATAGGCGCCAAGTAACTACTAGACAAGAAAGCCAGTACTCTCTTCTTATCAAGCTTATGATCTTGTGCCTATTCCTACTCTGGATACAACTGAAAGTTGCCCTTATATACAAGCCCAACTCTCCATTCCTTCCCGTCCCGAGAAAGTAGAGATTCCTCGCCCAGACAAAGCTAATAAAGTATCGGCCAAGCAACGTATAATGACCAAGCTAGTGACCGATTCCAATCTCCAAGAATTGAACTCATAACCTGACTTTCTTCATTGGAACTATAAACTCCCTTTACTCACTTGAGAACTGGAACAGGCAATTCTCCACTGTTAACTGGAACTGGCACTAGGGCAGCAGACTTCACTCCTTCTTGCTTAGCTCTTGTATACTTGTTATCCAATACCTATGCCTCTGCCTTTATCCTATACCTTTCCATTGAATCTAACGGAATTGTCGTGTGTTCGCCTGGCCTCTCCTTAGTTAACTCAATTCTTTAATTCAAAACCAGTACTTGATTCTGATTTCATCTTTTATACCTATTGCTTCATTAATACCTCTGGCTACAAATGCAGTTATTGCTCTCATCTCATCTACCTTTGGTTCTTTGAACTCTCTTATGGCTCCTCTCCTATACCTCTTACTTATGGCTCCGATACCTCTGTAAACTGCCAAGCTAGTGACCGATTCAAATCTCCCGATAAGTCACATTAGTGACATTAGTAGCATTACTCTACCTATGAAATTAGTCACATAAAGGAAACAACTCTCACTCCTCTCTCATCGCCAACACCCAAACCTACCTCCACTCTGTCAACTCCTACTGATTAAATAGGACTAGGCTACTACTAGTTGGGTAGTAAACTAATGATCCTATACTTCTCCTCTTTATAAACTAATACTTCTTTTAACAAGCCCAGCAGTTGGCTACAATACCTATGGCAACTTAAAACTATGAACTTCATTCGGCTCTCTTCTCTTCTGGCCACAAAGAATAAAACTTGCAGCTGGCATCTATCCCTCCCCTTTGTCAACTAATCATGTTATGGCTCTTTACTCTGGACTACCACCTGGGGGAGAGTTGAGGTCGGCAAGGGGACAAGGAACTACTACAAATATGGTTGGTTACCCAATTCTATAATACCTAAAGCTCATTCTTTTCTTCTGTTTCATCGAACTCAACTTCGACTTCAGACTTGACTGCAACATCTCTGATTGTTGCTTACTTTTGAACATTAACAACTTCAGATCTATCTTATGCTTAAGGACTTAGCGTTTCAAAGGCGGAGGAGTACTTTGACTCTATTCTTCTTGCCTGAACTCACTTAACAAGGATGAACTCACTAACGGCTTACCTTTTGTTTCTAAGCACAACATACTCCTTTCCTTGATTTAATCACTCAACTAGGCTAGGCGCACGCACCATATTGGATAAGTTTCCTACTTGAACTGGAGGGGATCTGATTGCCCAAACTCCATAAGCACTGAGGAAACCAGTAAAACCCATAATTGAACTTGTCCAAACTGAACTTGAGGAACCAAACTCAATGACGGAGCTACCTTCATACTGCTGATTGATTCTCTTAAAATTGCTTATACAGCTTCCTTTTTAATGACGGATTCTCTTACCCCAACTGAACATTAACTAACCTTAGCACAAGTAAAAGCCACTCGTTTACCTATTACTTTAGCCTTACTCTCCTGTCTCTCGGGTAAAACTATTGATTTTGGATTCTTTCACTATCGCTTCGAATCCTTTAGCATCTTCCGATAGAGCAAACACAACCCCTAGGCTTTCCCTCCTACTAATAGGGCAATAATCAAACAAGCAACCGATAATCCAAATCATAAGTCAGAGAATTAGACTCATCAATCATAGCACTAAGCCTAGTGGACCAACTACAGCAGAAGACAGAATCCACCACGAAACAAAGGATTCAACGCTACTCGATCAAACAATGAGCCAAGTCACTACCAGAGGATTTATCGAACTCTGATATCCTATACCTCCCTCTGGCTCATCTAAACTAGCTGCTGGCAACTATGAACGGAATTCGGTATACCTCTCTTCTTTTACCTCTTACTCTTGTATTGTTGCTTAGTCATTAGGAGTTGCTTGGTGGACTTGCTAATGGCATCGGACTAACGCTTACTTCAGGGTGCCTATATGATTTGGAACTCCATTCTATTCTTTTGACTTTACTGGCATGGTTAGTCCCCTTAAGTTGAATTCTGAAACTAGACTTCTCTCGCACAGATCTCACTCAAGATCCTAATACTACTCCTAATCAAGGAACTGATCTAGTTAATTCTCCTACTCCAGATGATGCTTCAGATGATGATCCAACTCCATATCCTGATGAAACAGACACCTTTGTAGCATACCCGATTGATGATCCAGCTTTCATAATGGAAGTCTACCTCTTGTACCTCCGATCCTATCACTTCATTCTGATTGGCCCCCACTAAATTCTATCTTATGTTTTCCTATATAATAACAGATATTTTGATAGTTCTTTTTTGCTATTATGCGTGTACTTATTCGGTATAGTGGAAATCAAAGCCTAAAACTAGTGGCCCTGTCGCGACACAAGTGTCTTGGCCGATGAATTAAGCTATTCTTATAGTGTTAAGTCAACTACCCCCTTGTATTGGAATAAAACAAGTAAACAAGCCTAACAATTAAGTAAACAAAGTCAGTAAACCAGCCTACCCATCCTAAAGTCCTTTCTTCGACTAGAAATCTTCTAGGCATAAATGCATTTATTTGCCCCGATGTGGGTATGAAATGAAAGATTTGCCCTAAAACTAGAAAAGATGTGAAAGAATGCATTTTCACCCCTATTCTTCTAATTCCACACCCCCACTCGGTATTCAACAAGAATAGAAAGATACTTGTCACGGGGCTCATGTCGTTACACATTAGTAAGTGACTTGGCCCCGGTAAAAAACATAGCAACCCAGTTTTCCCTAAGGCCAGGCCAGGCAATAGGAATTAGTGGTTAGTTGACTTAACACTGTCATAATAGTGAGAGTCCCATGAAAAATACTTAAGCTGAAGTTCTGTAGCGGCGACGGTACTGTAGCGGCGACAGTACTGTGGCGGCGACGACACTGTAGCGTCGTCCAGATCTAGGGCGATGGACTGTAGCGGCGACCAGATCTAAGGCGACGGTACTGTAGCGGCGACGACACTAGCGGCGACCAGATCTCCTGCAGCGTTGGCTTTCTCCCATTGGGGCGACGACTGTAGCGGCGGCGACACTGTAGCGGCGACCAGATCTAGGGCGACGGTACTGTGCCGGCGGTGACACTGTAGCGGCTACCAGATCTCCCTAGGGCGATCTGACTCCTGCAGCGTTGGCTTGCGACGGTACTGTAGCAGCGATCTGATATACTGCAGCGGTGACTTTTCCCAATGGCGACGATTCTGTAGCGGCGACCAGAAGAGGGATCAAACATGGCAGCGACGGCCCCTAGGGCTGGCAACAATGACGGGAGGGTTGATACGATGGCAAGACTCCCTACCGTTACCCCTCAAGTTGCTCCTCCACCATATCCTCTCCAGAGAGAAACTCCTTCGACGAAGCAGCATCGAAGCAGGCCGCGCTCTAGATCGCGGCAGCCTGCTCTCATTTCCAGTGACCCTCAGCCTTGGACTAGCCTCTTCAAGGCTCCGGTTGGAAGTCCGGATCTAAGCTTGGAATTCTTTACACCAGAAGTTCAGGCTGATAAGAAGATTGCTGTATACGAGACTGCTGATTCAGCAGAGCTTATTGAGACATGGTCTATGGCGATTGTTGGCTATGTGGTAGGTCTCAAAACCTCTTATTTCCCACTATCCTCATTTATCAAAACTCGATGGGGAATATCATCATTTGATCTTCATATGCTGGAGAACGGATTCTTTGTTTGCAAGCTATACTCTGAAGAAGATTTACAACGGATCCTTGAAGGATTCTGGACTATTCGCGGCCATCCAATGATTCTACGACGCTGGTCTCCTGATGTCCGTTTGGAGTTAGATAGCCTACAGTCTATTCCATTATGGGTATCCTTTCAAGGACTTCCTCTACATCTTTGGAGTCGACGTTTATTGCAAAGTTATGCAGCACTCTGGGACAGCCACTCTACATCGACAAAGCAACAGCAGCAAAGACGAGATTAGCATTTGCACGAGCATGTGTACTGATTTCTTCCGACGAAGATCTTCCTAATGAGGTTTTCTATCGTGATCTTGACGGGAACACTCGGAAGGTACATGTCTCATATTCCTGGAAGCCACAACGATGTCAGTGTTGCTTATCTTTTGGTCATGCAAATGGAGCTTGTCAGCAAACGCCAAAATCGACCACACAGGTCTATCGACCACGCCAAGCGCCTCAGCAACAAAGCGAGTCTTCTCTAATAGTAGCACCGATGGTGGCGAAGACTATTGTGCATTCCGACTTGCAAGAACAGCACCGCGGACAGAAGGACAAATCCAAAACTTTATCTCTTCCTATAATGTCAGAGCCTTCCAAAACAGAAGTTTCCCGTGGTACTAGTGGACAGGAGAAGCATAAGTCAGGAACTTCATCTCCTCCAATATCATTGGATCCGTCGACAATATCTCAACGAACTCAGGCCCAAACAAATCTCGCCAGCAAGGATATTCTTCCTCAACAATCTCAGGGGACAACAAACATCGCCAACAAGGATATTCTGTCTCAACAAACTCATGCCCCAACAAACCTCTCTAGCCAGGCTGCTCCAACAAGTACTAACCAGGATATTGTGCCGCAACAATCTTATAGTGCTTCAACAAACCCTCCTAATCAAGACCACATGATTCAAGGTATTTTAAAGTTTAAAAATCTGCAAGCTGTAGATGAAGTGGATAAATATAGGAATAAAGCCATAAAAGGTAAGGATATTGTGCGAGAGGAAAATACAAAACCAAAGGACAAGAAAAAGGATGGTACAGTCCATCCAAAGTCGTAGGATGAATACCTTACCACCTTTTTCATTTGTTTATTACTGATGAAGATAACATGCTGGAATGTTCGTGGACTTAATAAGCCTGAGAAATGTCGGGAGCTCAACAGAATAATCAAATCTGCCGCATGTGATATTGTTATTCTAGTGGAAGCAGAATTTTTGAATGTCACCACACAAACAACGCTCAGCTCTTGAAAGAGATTATTAGAGACTCAAGATCCTGTATGGAGCATGATCTGAAAACGGAGCACTTTACCCGAAGAGAAAAAGATATTTTTATCAAATTTAATTTTGCTATTAGCTAAAGATCTTGGGAATGATGTCAAATAATGTACCCACAGGTAGTTTTGATATATCTGGATAAACATTTTCTATGTTGGCTATAATTGGGAGTTATAGTCTACAGCATGTGTAGTCATAACTATCGCATTCGCACTCTATGAGTTACTTGGCTTTGTCTATGACTTGTATAGACAAAGCTATTTGTAGAAACTTACACATAATCAATTTACTTTTACTTACCAAAAAAAAAGAGTCCCATGAAAAATAGGCGATCTTTCTCCTATACTGACCAAGTAGAGGAAACATAGGAGAACTTCATAAAGGAAAACAGATTCAACAGCTTCCCGACCCGACCTCTAATAAGTGTGAACCCCGACCCGACCTCAACTCTTGCTACAAATACAATTATTGCTCATCTACCTATAATAACTCTACCTCTCCTTTTTAGCTTAGCAGGCTCAACTCCCCTTCTATCTCTTACCGTTCCAACACTCGCACCCATACCTCTCGCAGACAATGAAACAAGAAAGAACAGAACTCAAATTTTGAACTTGAACATTGCTTTGCTACTTCTTTATCCCTGAACCTCTTCTTGGGCATGATCCTCGATTTTCGCTTCTGCACCCTGCTTCAGCTCTTGGCGAACTCTACTTTCCTGCACTAGTACTAGATGATTTTCTTCCCTGAACTACACTTGGTGAACGTCTTGCAGCATACTTTGCTTGTTTAACGGATGCGCTTGCAGCTTACTTTGGCACTTAATTACTAACCGACACACTTCTCTTGCATAAACTTAAGGTTTCAAAACATAGGGAATGTCCTCAGAATTAATTGAATCTTTTGATCAGCGAGGCAAGACATCATTTTGAACTCCTTTAGGCGACGCCGAGTCAACAACTTCTCTTAGCGCCTCAAAGCCTATAGCTGAAGATTCTTATAGCATTGGTTACTGGGTTGGTGAAGAGCACAGGGTTCCTAATGCGCCCCACCCCAAGAGGAAGGATAGGTCGGGGTTGTCAGTTCATCAAATCAAGTTCTGGTATAGATTGTTGAGTTGCGGTAAACCATTGATCTGAAGCTACTCTCAAGTCAGCTATTATGAGATGTGAGAGTTGCATCCGTTCTCCTAAGTTGCATCCATTCTCCTATAGAAATATATTATATCAAAAGCCACTACTAACGACCAAATCTACTCGATCAGATGCAAGCCGGAAGGGCCAAGCGTATACTAAACAAGTAGGCAAGTGGACAAGCTACTACTAGACAAGCAACGAGACCCCTCTGATTCACTTTCATTCTTACTTTCCGACTTTTGAGTTTCATTCTTACAATTGAGCACCCGGCTTCAGATCTTGTTCCTACTCCGGATATAGCTTCTATTTCCAACTAAAGATCCCCCCTTCCGGCTTGGCACAGCTTCAATTCCTTTACTTTCTGGGGTACAGGAAAATGTTGACTCGCAACCTAGCCTAGACTAAACTAGCTAGATTCCCCACTGAATTGACCTACCTCAAAAATACTAATGAAATATTTGGAATAGCAAATAGAATTCGTTTACTCTTAGACTCAACGTCCTATTTCCAACGACAGGAGCTTGGCTAAAAGACAAAGAGAGAAATCAAATCAAATAAATATGTTTTAATGATTACAATTCCCGTTTAGGCCTTGTTGAAGAAAAGGAGTGATAATGGAGTTCACCAAGCAATTACCAAGAAAAACACTCATCTACTTCTCCTCTTGCTACAAATCATTTAACCCTGCTCTGCTGGCTCCTATTTACTACTATTTCATTGTCCCCTTGCCTACCTCAACTCTGGCTACTATACCGTAGTCAACTAATACTTCTTTCAACAAGCAACTGGCAACTATCATACCTATCCTCTGGCAACTAACACTTCATTTACAAATACAAAGAGAATATGGTCTTCAACTTCCACTCGGTACTCGGTATTAAATTATCTTATAGTCAAATTTCTTTGTTATTTATTAGCTAAATTCGGTGAAAAAAGGCAACTTCTATATTAGTGAATGACAGATCTAGGGTTCCAGTGTGAAGTCAATTGTTTCATGTTTCTCTTTTACTCTTCAATTACTATTTTAAAGAAGCAATGCAAAGAATAAAGAAAAAAACCCAAGCATAAGAGACTAGCGCCGAATTGAACTATCCCTTTGACTCTTATACCCCTACGATGGGAATCGAACACCGAGACATAGGACTTGGACTTGGACACCGACACAAAGCAAAGGTTATACTCACAAGAATAGACTACTGCCTAAAAAACAATAACCTTAGTCATAGATAGACATTTACCTACTTCTTTACCAACCCTAGTTCTCCATTTATCACTTAAAACCGAAGCTCTACTGCCCTAAAAGTGTTCACGCACTCCCTATCCCTAGTAGATATCGGGCTTAACTTTACTCTTATGTTTATTTATATTAATGATCATGTTTACTAATATTTAGAATGTGCTTTGTCACTCATCTATTCTCTTATTATAATAGTAGAATGCACAACTAACGACTACTGATGAGACTTCCTACTACAGATGAGACTTCTCTCCTAGGTGGAACTAAGCAGCCTTCGCTTGGTTTCAAACTATAACACTGCGACTAACGACTGAAACAACTACTTTATGAGAAGGAACCCGGGAATAGTGAGAATTTATTATTATAGCTATTCCAATCAGGAACAACTCTTCAGATATACTTATTTGGCCTCATGACAATGGCAAATTTAGTGCCACATCCGCATGGAATCAAATTAGGCAAAGAAATAACAAGTGGATCCCAAGCAGTTGGACATGGGATCGACCGGGATCACAAAGACATTCCTTATGTATATGGCAGGCCCTTCTGAATAAACTACCTACAATAGACAATATGAAGAGAAGAAGTATCTATCATGTTAACCGATACTCCCTTTGTATGCAACAAGAAGAAACTGTTGACCACCTCTATTTTGCTTATGATTATACAAAATGTCCAGCGATTTGAACTCAATAGACTGCCGCAACCAAACTTGCATCAAGAACTAGGCGACCTCATGCAATGTTTCTCAAGAAAAGGGCCTCTCACACAACTGGCAAAGGTTACTTTCAGATGTACTATTTGGTGGATGTGGAAGGAGAGATGTAGTAGAATTTTTGAATGTCACCACACAAACAACGCTCAGCTCTTGGAAGAGATTATTAGAGACTCAAGATCCTGTATGGAGCATGATCTCAAAACGGAGCACTTTACCCAAAGAGAAAAAGATATTTTTATCAAATTTAATTTTGCTATTAGCTAAAGATCTTGGGAATGATGTCAAATAATGTACCCACAGGTAGTTTTGATATATCTGGATAAACATTTTCTATGTTGGCTATAATTGGGAGTTATAGTCTACAGCATGTGTAGTCATAACTATCGCATTCGCACTCTATGAGTTACTTGGCTTTGTCTATGACTTGTATAGACAAAGCTATTTGTAGAAACTTACACATAATCAATTTACTTTTACTTACCAAAAAAAAATAGTGAGAATTTATGGCTAAAGTGAGTGAAAAGCGCTAAAGGAGTTGTTGCCCATCTCTCCCGCCTTTTACTCTTAGGCTCCTTGCCCGACCTTTGGCATTCCCAACTACACCTTTATTCACCGACAACAGCACCTATTAATCAGAAGAAAACTAAACTAATAAGTAACCCTATCTTGCCACCCTATCTTGATACTTCCACTCACAAGTCAGAATTCAGTGATAGGAGCCATAAGTATAGGAGTCATATAAGATCCAAGGAGAGATTCTCCATTTGCTATGTTTTATCCCGAGAAAACGCAAAAAGCTCATTAAAATTTGGTCCCTCAGGAGGGAAAAGTGGGTCACTACCTTTTTTGCTGGGTTTCTTCCAAATTCTAATAAAAAATAGGTGCTCCAGTAGGGAAATGGCCAATGCTAGCAAAAATCTCGGGTTTCGTCACAAAAAGAAGTAAATTGGGGTTCTCTATTAGCTAAAATCCGGTTGCTATTCAAAATCCCGTGTTTTGGTGAACTAGACTAGCACGTGGGTTCTCTTTCCACCGACAACACCGAGTTCAATTGGGGATTCAACTAGTAGTAACTTGTCTGTTTGGTGGATTCGGATGCTGAGTTCAAGTCTAATAGATACTACTAGTTTCAGAGTGAAGAGTGGTAGGCTCACTTACTGGAGTAACAGAATAAAAGCAAGGGCATAAGGACTAAGTTCCCTGGTCAACTCTTCTTGGTAGTAGCGGTATTCCCATAGTATTATTCGTATTCTCTTTTAAGTGGGTGAAGCCTTGTCATTAGTATCGATTCTATCTCGCTATACGTTAGGATCATCGCGGATCTTACCTATCAGTATAAGAGTCAAAGGTTACATATAGTTCTCGAGAGAGTAAAGGCAGACTCAAACAATAGAGTGGGGACTCGGGTAAGTAATATCAGTTTCATAGAGACAGGAAAGTCAGACTACTATCCCCGGGAAGTGAGACTAAAAGCAAGTAAAGTCAGCATGAGATCGAGTAGGAGCAGGCTCATAGGCAGCAGTTAAAGAAAGAAAGTAAGGATTGGCAGGCTTGGTTTGTGTATTGATGCTTATAAGTATCAGTTCTACTCTTGGTTGTTGGGGAGTAGTACTCGATCCCTAGTTCCGAGTTGAGTTCACTGAGTTGTTGTCCTAGACCATTGAGCTTTGACTTCTGATTTCTATGTTTCATTCTTCCTTTCCTACTTTATAGGCACCAATTACGGGGGTGCGGGGCAAATCTTGTTAACATCGGTTCCATTCCTTTTAGTATTAGTGTGTTTCTGATTGTATGCACTAGATCATATTCTCAATAGAAGTAGCACACCTCTTTGAATAAGAGGCCGGAGCAGCATAGCTTTAAGTAAGGGTGGATTCTGGTATACCCGAGTAACATTCTCTTAAGTGATGGTTTCGTCCAATTAGTGCCTAGTTTTCTTCTTGTTATCATTTACGTAGTAGTTTGGCCCGTTGCTTAGCGAGTGAAATGTTGAATCTCGGATTTTGATGATAAAATCAATTGATGGGTTAATTGATCTAATCCATATTATTGAGTTAAGTGTGCAGGATTAACTACGATTAACAGAAAACACAAAGCAAGAATACCGGAGTCAAGTTCGATGGACGTTTGAAAGTCCGAAGAATCATCGGAGATGCTGCCGGAACCAACCGAGAAGAAATCGGGAACCTGTCGGAAGTTCGCCGAAGAAATCGTCGGAGGTTCACGGAGATCACCGAGAAGGCTGGCTCGGGTGGGAGGTGGCACCGCCCAGCACCCGAGAGCTGGACGGTGGCACCGGCT
>LVTN01002785.1:489-13982 GCA_001649415.1 Musa itinerans
GTCATTTGACCGAACCACTTTAAATTGGCGTGTCCATTGAATGTGTGAGTTCTCACCTTTCTACAATCGTTATCTACACAAATGCAAGTTTCCAATTTTTACTTTACTCAAGCTACTATCAAAACGAAATCTCCTTGCATTTTACGGAATCATTTTCGAACTTATAAGTTTTAATTCGCTGCACTAATTCACCCCCCCTCTTAGTGCCACTCCGATCCTAACATTATCGAGAGAGGAGATTTTGATTTAACCTCCAAATATGATGTGTTACACGTATATATATTTAATATATATATATATATATATATATAGTAGGTGTACAAACAATCACACATTACATAAGCAATCACACTAGATGATCATAGACCATAGCCTAATATGATCAGGCCTGAGCTAGTGGGCCTAATAACTTCCATTAAGATATATGTGTGCAGCGGTGCATCTCCATACCATGTGATCATCCATCTCGTTCTCATTGGTTCCGTTGGCATCTTGACGCATCTCCATGCATCACGATCATCTATATCGGCCTCTTGGGCCCCACTATCGCTTCTATACTCCTACTGCGTCTACTCGTGTGATTACAACTTAATCATAGGCACGTAAGCCCAATAATAAATGAGAATAAAATTGGAGGCTCACATGCCCTAATAATAATAATCATATCACATATGCAAACACATCATACGGTCCATGATCATTTTCCCATATCATACATTACATGTACATATCATAATATAGGACTACTAGATAAATAATAAAGTTAATTAAACTTTTTAATTAATTAATATTTTTCTGAAATAGGGTCATGCAAAGAATCTTCTGAATTATGCGGGGTATTTTGGTAATTTAGATAGAAAGGATAGAAGTTAGAATTTCTAAAATTCCCAGGGCCAATACTATCATTTTGATAAAAATAATCCACTCCTTCCTGTTGTGTTGAGGTTGTCGCCACCTTGTCGACGATGGCCCTTTGCGAGCGAGCGCGCCCCCTCGGGCGCAACGCCCGCAAGCGCTTGTGCCCCCATGGGTGTCTTTGCCGGCAAACTCTTTCTCTCTCATTCCGAATGACCCTGGCCAAGGATTTATTTGAGCAAGACATATAAGATATTCCTCTCATGACATCGAGAGTGGATGATCCTCGATTGACACTCAATAGCCCTCGTAAGGTTAATTGCCACTCCCGATGACCGATTATGCTCGATCTAAAACTTCCAAACCTATAAGTCTAGCATCAATGAGTAGTGTACTCATACAGGATATCCTTAGTGTCTCAAGTCTAAGGACTAGGTACACCATTGGGACACTAGGATTATTATCTAACAATGATTAACATCGAAATATTAAAGATAATTTATAATTAGTCCAGATTGCCCAACTATTGTGATCGGGTAGGCTGCTTGTTGTGTATATATATATGTATATATGTATATATATATATATATATATATATATATATAAAATTAGTCCATGGATTTATACAATGAGAATTGGATCGTAATGAGATCATGATAATGAGACCGATTCATCTTTAAATACATACTGTAAATAATCCAAGTCATATGTTACTCGAGATGGACAACGAGATAACTAGATAGATTGGTGTATAGTATACCTGTCCATATAATGGAGGTGGTTGGTCTCAAAGTTGCTCGCATGTTAATACTAGGGATATAGTGCTGGTGCTCATTAGAGAATGAGTTCATAGAAAGCTGGATGGTTGATGATACCTTATTATCATGCATCAATTCTATCATCCTAGTTGTGTATCTAGTGTAGGAAAATCTAAGGGCGACATTACATGTGCAGCGAAAGAATAGAAAATGAAAAATGCTAAATTTCCCAAAAATGTGTTCGTCGTAGTGCGAAGATTGGTGCGCAAAAACCTACAAAACTTAAATCCACATGTGAGATAATTGTATTTTACCTAGGGAGATCGTATATCCCTAAATCCCTACATATTTGTAGCAAAGGATGAAAGAGGTCAATCGTCCTCCTCTCAAGCTGTGATCCACATAGTAGGGCTGTGATAATGCTCCTCTAATCATTGCCCAAATATCCACACCTACTATCTGAGGAGGAGAAGAGGAGATGAGAATAGGAGGTGGCAACTAAGAAGCCTTTGGCATATGGGTCTTTGGTTCCCTCCTATTTATAGAGACCCCCTATCAACTTAACCCTAATGGATCTTACCTCATTAGGTATTGGATCTCCATCCAACTACCAAAGCCTCTTAGATTAGTAGATCTCTATCCAATAATCTCTCATTTGCTCTTATTTGATCTCATCCATATGATCCAATAATTCAGGGGCTTATTGGATATCCAATAAGATAGGAGCTTTGGCAGATATCTTATATTCGAACCTCCGCTCGTTGCAATGCCTACCATATGTGTGTAACCCTCTAGGCCTAATATCGAGCTAGCTATGAGTCATACCTATCAGAACTTCTTTTGGCTTAGTGAATTATTATCTTCATAATAATTCACTCAACTCATTGATTGTGGACGTACTGGCTACTACACCGTAGTCCCCAAACGATATAGGGGAATCTAATCCTTTAGACCTATCTGTCCTTAGTTACCATGTACCTATAGTTCCTCATCCATCTAATATCCCAAAGACCGTATAACGGGCATGGTGCTGTTAGACCTATATGGTTTCTACTCAAGTCTCGCTTTAATCAGATTTTCTCGGAGAACTCTTTCTCTCTTAATCCGATTGGCCATGGCCTGAGATTTGTCTGAGCAAGAACATATGAGATATTCCTCTCATGACACTAAGAGCGGATGATCCTTTATCGACACTCATTAGCCCTTGTAAGATTGACTGCTACTCTCAATGACTGGTTGTGCTAAATCTGGAGCTTCCAAACCTATAAGTCCGGTATCAAAGAGTGGAGTAATCATACAAGACATCCTTAGTATCTCAAGTCTAAGGACTAGGTACACCATTAGGACAACGGAATCGTTGTCAGATAATGAGGTATCATTAACCATCCAGCATTCCGTGAGCACATTAATCAGTGAACTCATTCTCCAATGAGCACCTACACTATAGCCTTAGTGTCCCCACATGAGCAGCTTTGAAACTAACTGCCTCCATCATATGGATGGGTATATAGCACATCAATTTATATGGTTATTTTGATATCCCTATTGAGTAACCTATTTAGGATATGTGTTTAAAGGTGAATTAGTCTTATTATCGTGATCTCATCACGATCCGATTCCCATTGCATAAATCTATGGACATCATAATATATATGTATATATGCAATAAGCAATATAAAGTGATAAAATGTCAAATAATATAATAAGCAAAAAAGCATGCGTGTCATGTCATACGTGTCATCACTCACGTGAATGGCTTGCTGGGCACCTATAACTAGCAACTAGTCCTTAGAATTGAGACACCAATGATGTCCTGTATGAGTACTCCACTCTTTGATACTAGACTTATAGGTTTAGAAGTTCCAGATCTAACACAACCGGTCATCGAGAGTGTTAGCAAACCTTATAAGGATTATTGAGTGTCGATAGAGGATCATCCGCTCTCAATGTCATGAAAGGAATATCTCATATGTTCTTACTCAAACAAATCTCTAGCCAGGGTCATTCGGAATGAGAGAGAATGAGTTCTCCGGGAGAATTTGATTAGAGCGAGACTCGAGTAGAAATTATATGGGCTTGATAGCACCATGCCTAGTATACGATCTTTGAGGTATTAGATGGTTGAGGGACTATAGATACACAGTAACTGAGGATAAACAGGTCCAATAGATTGGATTCCCCTGTATCGTCTAGGGACTACGTCGTAGTGGCATAGTATGTCCGTACTCGATAAATTAAGTGAATTATTATGGGGATAATAATTCACTGAGCTAGAAGGAGTTCTGATAGGTATGACTCACAACCAGCTCAATATTGGGCCTAGAGGGTCACACACATATGGTAGGTATTGCGACGAGTAGAGATTCAGATATAAGATATCTGCTAGAGCTCCTATCTTATTGGATCTCTAATAAGCCCATGAATTATTGGATCATATGGATGAGATCCAACAAGAGCCAATGAGAGATTTTTGGGTAGAGACCCGCTAATCTAAGAGGCTTGGGTAGTTGGATAGAGATTCAGTACCCAATATAATAGGATCCATTAAGGTTAAGTTGATAGAGAGGCTCTATAAATAGTGTTAGTTATAGGTGCCCTACAAGCCAATCACGTGAGTGATGACACCTGTGACACGTTGCAGCAATATCTTTACTTATTATTACTGGATTTTATCACATATTATCCACATGTATATTGTGATGTCCTTGGATTTGTGAAATGAGAATCGGATCATGATGAGATCATGATAATGAGACTGATTTACCTTAAAATGTAAATCCTAAATTATCCTGGTCATAGGTTACTAGAGAAGGACATTAAGATAACCAAATAGACTAGTGCATTGTATACTCGTCCATATGATGGAGGCAGCTAGTCTCATAGTCGCTCGTTTGGGGACATTAGAGGTATAATGCAGGTGCTCATTGGAAAATGAGTTCACTGATTGATCCACTTATAGAATGCTACATGGTTAATGATACCTGATGTTAGACAACAATTCCAGAGTCCTAGTTGTGTGTCTGAACCTTAGACTTGAGACACCAAAGATGCCTTGTTTGAGTACTTCATTATTTGATGTTGAACTTACAGATTTGAAAAGTTCCATATCTATTATAGCCAGTTCTCGGGAATGATAGCCAACCTTACAAAGCCAATTGAGTGTCAACAGAGGAATATCCCTTGTGTGCTCGCTTAGATAAAATCCTTGGCTAGGGTCGTTCGGATTGAGAGAGAAGGAGTTCTTTGGGAGAATCTGATTAAAGTAGAACTCAGATAAGATTTCATATGGGCCTGATGTTACCATGCCCAATATATGGTATTTAGGATGTTAGATGGATGAAGGACTATAGACACATAATAGCTATG
This sequence comes from Musa itinerans, assembly GCA_001649415.1. Lineage (NCBI taxonomy): Eukaryota > Viridiplantae > Streptophyta > Magnoliopsida > Zingiberales > Musaceae > Musa > Musa itinerans. The sequence continues at coordinate 5,469 of LVTN01002785.1, forward strand.
GACAAAGAGGTCCGATGGATTAGATCCCCTTGTAATATTCGAAGACTATGGCGTAGTGGCCTTATACGACCATAGTCAATGAGTCAAGTGAATTATCATAATAATAATAATTTACTATATCAAGAGTTCTAAGTCAGAAGGAGTTCTAACATAATCGACTCATGGCCAGCTGGGTATCGGGCCTAGTGGGTCACAAACATATAATGGATGTTGTAATGAGTAGAGGAACAGATATGAGATATCTGTGTAGCCCCAGTTTAAATCCTGTGGATAAGATACAATTTGATAAGTGGATGAGATCCAACTAGATAATTGGATAGAAATTTAATTGAATAATTGGATAGAGATCCAACTTGGATAGGATTCATTAAAGGTTAAGCTGTAGCATCCCCCACTTCTAAAAATTTATTTATATGGATTTATTTATAAATTTGACCTATATGTAAACATAGTAAATTCAGTGATCAAAGTGTTAGGCTGCAAAAAAAAAAAAAAATCAAAAATTATGATTTTATCCCATCGCCTCTCACGCACTTTGTTTCCCACATGGGAAACAGAGTAGAGGTAGTGCGTTGGGGTGGAGAAGGGAAGAAGAGGAGAGGAAGAGAAGAAGGGAAGAAGAGGAAGAAGTGAAGAGAAGAAGAAGAAGAAGGAGAAGAGGGAAGAAGAGGAAGAGAGCTGCGCACCTCTGTTTCCCGCAGGAGGAAACAGAGGAGAGGAGGTGCTGTGTATCGGGGAGGAGAAAGGAAGAAGAGGAGAAGAGGAGAAGAGGAGAAGAGAAGAGGAGAAGAAGAGAAGAAGAAGAAGAAGAAGAAGAAGGAGAAGAGGGAAGAAGAGGGAAGAAGAGGAAGAGAGCTGCGCACCTCTGTTTCCCGCAGGAGGAAACAGAGGAGAGGAGGTGCTATATGTTGGGGAGGAGAAGGGAAGAAGAGGAGAAGAAGAGAAGAAGATGAGAAGAAGAAAGAAGAAGAAGAGGGAGAAGAGAGGGAAGAAGAGGAAGAGGGGAAGGTGGGTACGGCTATGGCAGCTGCGGCTGTGGCAGTTGTGGTTGGGAAAGAAGAAGAGGAAGGAAGAAGGGAAGGGGTTTGCAGCTGGGAAAGAAGGGAAGGAAGGAGAAGAAGAGAAGAAGAAGAAGAAGAAGGGAAGGAGAGTGAAGAAGAGAAGGGAAAGAAGAAGGGGCTGCGGCTGCGGTGGTGGCAGTTGCAATTGGAAGAGAAGAAGGAGAGAAGAAGAGCAGGGGAGGATGAAGAGGCTGCGGCTGCAGCTATGATAGCGGCAACTGCATCTATGAAAGAAGAAGAGGAAGGAAGAAAAGAAGGGAGAAAGGAAGTAGCACTGTGGAAGGGGTCATGGTTATGACAGCAGCTACAACTCTACATTCTGCATGAGCTATAGTTGTTGAGGAAAAAAGAAGGTAGGTGTAGAAAATAAAACATAGAGAGGAGATGGAGAAAAAGTAGAAGAAGGATTTGGGCTTACACCTTCATATCTTCAGATCAAAATCTTCAAAAGGCAAGTGTTCTGATCTTTTCTCCTACAAGTATTCCAATTCTATTCTACTACAATTATATTTCTGTTTGTGCCTTGAATATGAGAAGTTTGAATTATTCTAGCCTTGCATTTGAAATATCTCTTGTTTAGACGTAACGATTTGAATTTAGAAAACTTTTAAGATTATGACCCATCCACATTGTTTTAGCTATAAATTCCTGTACTAATTTCAAATTTGGACAAAGCTTATTTGATCTGAATATAGATTCATAAACCTTTCTTTTGATAGCTTATTTGAAGAATTTGGAATAAATTTGTCTACTCAAACTTTTGTTTCAATTGGCCCTATGAACTTTGCAAAATAGGGACCATAATTTCTGACCTTTTAATACTAAATGGCTTATAAGTCCTTGTTAGAAACTTTGATTTATGCAAATCTTACTTTTTTTTAGAAATTAGACTCCTAGATCTTTCTTTGATACCTGGAATGAAAGATTTGAAGTCCAAGTGCCTCCCTAGTTATCTATTGAAACCGACCCTATGAATTTTGCCAAACAGAGATTTTGTTCTTTGATTTTTTGTTACTAAATTATTTGTAACTCTCTGTTGGATAGTTCAATTCATACAAAACTTAATTTTTCTATAATAAGATTGAAATATTTTTTAATTATATATTTCCTAAGTAAACTAGAGCATAATTGATAGTTTGAATTATTTGTTCAATGTGCCTCTCAAATTCTGCCAGAAATTGAGCTTTGGTTGATTTTGCCTATTCTTGTTCATCCCTTTTGGAAATTGATTTCATCTAGCATTCTTTCTTCAATTGAGCTTTATATTTCTACTTTGAATTCTTGTATGCTCGTACTTAAATTATTTGCATACTTGAAACTTATTATGTAAAGTTTATATTATATCGTATTATTTCGTATGAACACATGTATATTCCATTGTTCCGCATGTGCTTCTGATATGTGCCTAAATCTTTGTATACTCTTGCTTTTATTTCCTTTCAAACTTGAATGCATTTGTGAAAAATTATGTTTGCATCGTATTGATTGCTAAAGGCACATGTATGTTTCATTGTTCCGCATGTGCTTCCGATATGTGCTAATTTTATTATTCACACTGTCCTTTTGTACTATGGTGTTTGTGGGATTATTTGGACCTTTGCTAGAAATAGTAAATGGTGTTTGCTTAGAGCCTGCGATGCTCTGTCGGCCCCCTCTAGCTTCATTCAAACATGGATGGATGATGCTCCCAAATGTGGGAGATTATGTTTGGAATCCCACTTCACCTTCTGTATGTTTAATATGATATCTAGAGCTTTGGTATATTTTTCTATATGTGCTTGAGATAAAAATGAAATGAATGCAATGTCAAATACAACATTTGAGTTTCTGTTTCGTATTTATTCTTTGATATGCTCTGAAATGGTTCATATGCTATTGATATGCTCTGAAATGTTCCATATGCCGTTGATATGCTCTAAAACATTTCATACGCTATTGATATGCTCCAATTACTTTATGCTCCATTTGTTATAAACTAAATATGTTTTGAATGAAATAACATTTATGAATTTGTATCTAATGAGATGGTATCCTTGAATCTCTTATATTCTACCTTGCATTGTGATATCTTGTTTGTTTGAAACTGTCCCTTTTTTTATGGTTATGTTTTGTCACTTGCTGAGCTTTTTATCTCACTTTGTTGCTATAAATCTTTTAGGTTAGCTTGTCACTCACTAAGATGTTTGAATTGGGCTGAGGCAGTGGTGAGCAATTCAGATTTTGGGCAAGTCTTCTTGGTTATTATGTGGTTATTGTATCAGTATATTTTGTATATAATCAAATATTATCGACAAATTTGAAATTGATATATCGTGTAAACGTGTTAAAAGACCTCTCTTATTTGGAATTTCGGAATGTTAAGTTTAGTTTACAATGATATGAACTAGTGGTAAATGGTTGGAGTTATGATTATATAAATTATTTAGCTTGTGGATTTATAAGTGTTGTTAATGTTTTGTTAAGTTGGCTTGTGTTTCCATAAATGTAAATTATCGAGTGATATAATATATGATTATAAATTGCATAGGTTTTATGGATGCAAATTTGACTAAATGTTTCTCAGTATCCTTAAATATTAGTTTGGATCCTAGATTAGTTTGTGACAAAATTTTATTATTATCGATTTGAGAATCACTGAAAAATTTTATATGTTTGATGTGTAAAATACATTGAGGTCTAGTAAGCTATAGTGATTGGTGAAAAAAATTTCTTGGATGTCTTTTAGGAATATAAGATGACGAGGACATATGGTCGTCTTGCTTCATCTTTTGTTGAGAAATTAACTAGGAGGAATGGGTTGATTAGGGATATCAAATCAGAGTCGCACAGTGGAAGCGTGGTGAACCTAATCCATTAGTTGCAGAATAAATGATGATGCAAATGGAAAAGACATTTGATGTATGAATTTTTTTTGATGATCAAAAGATTTCTTTTGCCACCTTTATGTTAGAAGGAGAGACTAAGTATTAGTGAAAACAATAAAAAGAATTTATGGAGATTAAGGGCAGGAATAGCAAGGACAAGTTTACTAACAAAAATACAAGAGAAAATGAATCAGAAAGTGATAACAAGAGGATCAAGATATCTGAATTTGAAAAGGGAAGTCACCACAAAAGACTCAATAATGTGTAAGGTACGGGTTAAACTATGAAACAAGTTTGTGTTTTTGGGTGACTAGAGCCTATTTTACTTGTGGAAAGTTGGATCATGAATTAAAAGACTACCCTTTGAACAAGAAGAAAGACCCACTACCTACTAAATTATTAGCCGATGCTAGAGTGTATGCTATCACTGAATATGATTCTAAAGCTTCTGAATCAGTGGTCGAAGGTATTATTCATGTTTTTGAAAGAATGCAAAAATTATCTTTGACCATGGTTCCCATCTATGTTTTGTTTCGTAATATTTTGCTTCTCACTTGGGCATTCAACCTAGACCATTAGATCATATGCTATATGTAACTACGACTATTGGGGATTCTTTGATAATTGTTAGGATCAAGAGCGGCACTAAGAGGGGGGGGGGGGGGGGGGGTGTAGTGGAAAAAATCATCGATTTTGAAAAATATTCGTTCGTTGAAAACCAATCTCAGAAAGTGCTTGACTTTAGAGTAAATTAACCAGCTATTAACTTAGAAAGTAATGGCAGTAATGAAAAGCAGAATGGAAATGAGCACACTGAAATTTATAGTGGTTCGATTGTTGTGACCTATATCCACTTCCAATTCCTCCTTCGTCGAGGTCACCGGCATCCACTAATAGTCTTCCTTCAATAGGCGAAGACCAATCACCTCTTTACAGTGCTTTCTCTATTTCACGGGTTTAGGAGATAACCCTTACAAGCCTCATACATCTCTTGAATGATCACAATACTAGAAAAGGGAGGAGGAGGACTCTTTGCACTTTTACAACACTTTTAACACCTTAAGACTTCAAGATATTATTCACACTTTCATGCCCTTTCATGCAAAAAAGGGTGAGGTATATATAGGCCACAATGGTTTCAGAATTAGAGCTAAAAGTGTCATCCTCGGATTTCGAGATACTGGCGGTACCACCATCATTATTGGGCGGTATTATCGCTTGCAGATTGACACTAGGCGGTACTACCGCTCAATTTGTGTGGTACGATCGCTTGACAGAGCTCGGAGACCGAGCTCTAGTAGTACCACTACCTAACAGCATTAATTGTCGGCGGTACCACCGCCCAGAGCACTTAGGAGATTAAGTCCTAGGCGGTGCCACCGCTGACCGTAACTTTAGGTGCTGAATAGGCTATTCAACCGGCCCAATTTAGCCTTGTTAAGGGCCCAATTAGCCCCTAACTGAGTTAGTGGGATTACCCCCTATCCTAACTCAACTTATGGTCTAATTATGATAATTAAGACATTTAAACAAGTAATCTCTGTCCAGTGTGTCAATTGTTCTCTCGGTGAACTTCCAGCGAACTTCTCGGTGAACTTCCGACGAACTTCTCGGCGAACTTCTAGCGAACCTCTGGCGAACTCTCGACAAACTCTCAGTGAACTCCTGACGAACTCTCGGCGAGCTCCCGACGAACTCTCGGTGAGCTTCCAGCACATCATCCAAATTTTCAATGTATCGTCCGATCTTTGACTTTGGCCCAACATCTGCCTTATGCCTTACTGCTATCGTAGTTAATTCTACACACTTATTTCGACATATTGATTAGATCAAACAATTTACCAATTGATTTCATCATTAAAATATGAGATTCAACAATCTCCCCCTTTTTGATGATGACAATCAATTGATAACGGAGTTAACCTTAACTCTCCCTATCTATATGCCATACTTGAGAGAAGACAAAATTGAATTCACAACCTTGAATTCAAGCTTTAATCGATTTTAATTAGAAATCTCATGCATTGTGCATCATCATAGCTTCAAATCATTAAGATATTAAATGGACAATTTCATCACTTCATGTATGATAAAATGCTTCGGGCATAGCCTTACATCACTACTTGCATGATATATCATCTTGATATAACCTTTATGATACTTTCATTATTGCATGGTAACATTCAAAAGTTCATAATATTAAGAAGAATCTGACATTGCATCATTGTAAGGTAGCATTCAAAAGTTCTCATCATCAAAGAGATTCACAACATCAAAAAGATCACAACATCAAAAGTTCTCAACATAAAAGAGAACACAACATCAAAAGTTCTCAATATCAAAGGTTCACAATATTAAAGAGATCACAACATTAAAGATATCACAATATTAAAGAGAGAGATTCCATCAACTCTCCACCTTTGTCATCAACAAAAAGATATACACTAGCTATTCAGGTGATGGTAAATCAAAATGTCTAAATAGAGTATTAAGTTGTCGATGAATTTGCTACAACTTAGTTAAGATATGATCTTAACGTAGTTCAAATCGATCCATTCAAGTCCCTATGGCGTCGATAAATGAGGAGGGTGCTTGCTCTATTGGAGATGTTACCTCAAAGGGACCAGTAGGAGGAGATTGATTTTTCCTAAATATTGGTGTTTCAGGTTCTGGATCAGGTGGGGGGGGATCAGTTCTTTTAGGTAATCTAGTCCAGGTCCTATTTCTGACTATACATCTTAATATTTTTAGCAAGTTTCTATTTATGATATTAAAGCTATCTAGTTTCAAGATTTCTTCGTTAGGTGGAATGATTATGTCATATGCATGGATTAATCTAGCGATCAAGCCACTCTATGGAAGCATCATATCCTTTTTTGATAGTTCAATCATGTTTTGTTGTATTAGGTAACCAAAACAATTGTCATGTTCTTTCATAATCTAATACATCGTTCCTAATTTCATTTGGCTAACTTCATCATGATGATATTGTTTTGGAAGTATAATACTTATCAAGATGTGATGAAACAATTTGGTGTTGAAATGTAGTAAATGTTTATAACTTTTTGGAAGGATAGACAAGTTTGGATTACCAAAAATGGTACATAAGGCTTTAGAATAAGTGGTCCCAACTGAGTATTCGTCCCATTATCCTCTAAAGTAACAATCTCTCATTTTCTCAGCAATTCCTATAAGGTTATAAATTACGTCATCTATAATGGGTATGTGATGTCCTAAGAGATAAGTGGATACCCTATCGTGTTCATCCATATGCAAGTTGTTGTAAAACAACATAACAAGTCTAGGATAAATAGGTTCACTTATTTGAAGAATTGGGAGGATATCTGGGTTAGCAAACCATTGAATTGGTTCTAAATTACTCAGTTCCTCTAAATCTATATATTTACCCTTATGAGCATTTCTAGACTCTATGGTTGAGAATTTAAGGGTATGTTGAGGAGAATCAAAGGGTAGGGAATCATAGGTTTTATTTAATCTCCTCTTCCGTTTGTCCCTTTAGGATCTTCTAGAAGTCATGGAGACTACATTTATCAAGAACAAATGAGAGGCAAGAACAAGTAATGTAAAAAAAGAAACAATTTAGTTTAGGGATTACCTTAGTAGTTTAACCTTCTTGTGATCACCAAAGGGGGTTTGAGATTGATCCTTAGTTTTGTAAAGGATGAGGGTTCTCTTGAGTTACTAGAGAGAGAGTAAAAGGAATTAGGGATTTAGGGGTATTTAGAGAGGTATAGAGTGAGTTGGGGTTGGTTCTACCACCGGCCCTAACTTGTGTTTATATAGGGCAAGTTGCGGGCGGTGGTACCGTCAGTTGGGCGGTGCTACTACTTACAAGCAGTGAGCACTAGCGGTGCTACCGCTAATCCAACGGTGCCACCGCCGCTGCTCTGTCTTCCTTTTAGTTTTCTAGCAGTTTGTGGTACCAACAATATGTGGTGCCAGCGTGCAAGATCTTCATCATGTGGCATAAACATCTTATCAGGTTATTGAAGTTCTACTTGTTGAATCTCGGATTTTGATGATGAAACTAATTGATTGTGTTTAGATGTTTAATTGCATTGTGAGTGATGCAGGTCTACTTGATCAGGATTAGACAATTGACGCAGGAGGAATTGACATTGTCACCGGAGATCACATTAGGATATTGGATGGCAGAAGGCTTCGGTCGTCGGGCATCGGGCCAAGGAGAGCGGAATTGCGCCAAGGATATCGGGGTTGCGGAGGTCAACCGCCGATTGGGCAACAAGCCGCAAGAGAGGACGATGCGCTGAAGAATCGGACGAAGCGCCAACCAATGACGTGCCGGGCAACAAAATGTCAATTCGCATTGTAAAAATTGTCTAGATCGGAGTAGAGTTTTAGCTTGTGTGTGCAGGATTAACTACGATAACGATGAAGACATAAAGCGAAACAAAGTGCCGGAGTCAAGCACGAAGGATTCGTTGGGAGTTCGAGAGTTCGACGGAAGTCCGAAGGTTCGTCGGGAATGCTGCCGGAACTAGCCGAGAATGAGTAGGGAGCTTGCCGAAGGGTTTTTCGGAAGCTCGCCAAAAGGTTCATCGGAAGTT
>LVTN01002787.1:7818-27704 GCA_001649415.1 Musa itinerans
TACATGGTGAACTTGAAGAACAAATTTACATGGAACAACCTCATGGATTTGAAGTTGACGGTAAGGAAGACCATGTTTGCTTGTTAAAGAAATCCTTGTATGGATTGAAGCAGTCTCCAAGACAATGGTATAAGTTGTTTGATTCTTTTATGTTGAGTCATGGTTACACGAGGAGCAAGTATGATAGTTGTGTCTACTTTCGGAAGTTAATTGATGGCTCTTTTGTGTATTTGTTGCTTTATGTTGATGATATACTTATTGCAGCTAAGAATTTATTAGAAATTCACACTTTGAAAATACAACTGAGTTATGAATTTGAAATAAAAGATTTGGGAGTAGCTAAGAAAATTCTTGGCATGGAGATCAAAAGAGAACGAGGAGTTGGAAAATTATTTCTGACCTAGAAAAATTACATCGAGAAAGTCTTGGAGAGGTTTGGCATGAAAAATGTTAAGCCAGTGAGTACTCCTCTTGCTAGCCATTCTCGGCTATCTACTTCTCAGTCACCACAGTTAGTTGAAGAGGAAGAATATATGGTGCAAATTCCATATTCTAGTGCCATTGGCAGTATTATGTATGTAATGGTTTGTACTCGTCCAGATATTTCACAAGCAGTCAGTGTGGTTAGTAGATATATGTCTCGCCTGGGTAAAACACATTGGCAGGCTGTGAAGTGGATTCTCATATACTTGCAAGGGACTTCAGATGCTTGTTTGGAATTTGGAAAAAATCGTGACACTTTGGTTGGTTTCCTCAACTCTGATTATGCTGCAGATCTTGATAAACGAAGATCTTTAACAGGCTATGTTTTTTGCGTTGGCGATTGTGCAATTAGTTAGAAAGCTTCCTTACAACCTATCGTGGCTTTATCTACTATAGAGGCAGAATATATGGCAGTGACAGAGGTGATCAAAGAAGTTTTATGGTTAAAAGGTTTATTCAGCGAATTATGTCTGCATCAAGGTGTTACTACAATTTACTGTGATAGTCAAAGTGCTATTCATTTGACTAAAGACTAGATGTATTATGAGAGGACGAAATACATCGATGTGAAGTTTCATTTTATTCGGGATATCATTTCTGATGGAAAGGTCCCTGTTCAGAAAATTCATACGAAGGACAATCCAGCTGATATGCTTACGAAACCTCTTCCGGTTTATAAGTTCAAGCAGTGCTTGGACTTGGTTGGTGTTCATTGTTGGTGATTGCCTGTTAGGGCTTTTGTTAGTTTGGCAAGGTGAAGCAAGTATTGTTGGGACATGCCAAGGTGGAGATTTGTTAGTTTGGCAAGTCCCACATAGTCCCACATCAAGAAACTCAAGTTTGGTATCTCCTGTTTAAACTATAAATAAGGGCCTAGGCTTTGAAGTCAAATGCACCACAAGAAAAACTTAAGTGTTTGCTTTGGGTTTAAGTCCACACTCAGTTAAATAGTTTGGGCTTATAGTTTGGATTTTTCTTGTTCAGTATAGTTTACCCTTTGGTAATTTCTTGGAGCCAGCTCTAACAAATCTCTATGTCTTATTCCCCAATGACTCTTAAAAGATAAAAGGAATAGATATAAGCATAAATCCAATCAATGAATTTTTGGGAAAAGTTCATAGATTCAAGAGTGTGAGTAATAACTTCTTGAAGTCAATTTTTTTTTGAGATCATGCTTTAGGGGAATGTATAGAGTGCACAACTTCGAAAGCAATCAAAATATTATCATGAATGTTTCTATCTTTAATAATATTAGATTGTATGTTAGATTAGTCCTGATTGATGAGATGATTGATATGTGATTTGATTTGATTCCTAATCATCCTAGTGAGTAATTTGTAGGTCATCAGGGAAGAAAATCAAACTTGGCTACCGGTAAATCGACAACCATGGGCTACTAAAATTGACTCGATCAATGAGACAACATCTATCAAAGATGTGGAAATAAAGCGAAATGGATCAACTTTCTAATTTGAATTTATTTCCAAAAACTAGATACTGACTTGCTCGTTATGAAACAAATATATATACCTAACACTAATGATTAGTCCACATTAGATAAATGTTAATTAATTTAGTTATCTTGATTTTTTTAAATCATTAAGATGATAAAACATTTCCTCCGGTATATATATATATATATATATATATATTTTCTTTTCTGTTATTTGAGTTCTCCCCTTCCGCACGTGTGAAATTCTATAAGTTAATGTTTTATAGAGAATATATTCGATGTAAAATTTCTTAGTAATTCATCTCCTTTTGTGGAGTTGGTTTCCTCACTTTTCATGTCAAGTATTGAAATCTTAATTGATTCATGGTCGCATGTACACAAGTATAGTAAGACAGATTCATCTCATTTAAATGACTTAGTTTAAAGTTAACACTAATACACTCACAACTTTATAAGTTAACTTTAGTATATATATATATATATATATATATATAATGTTTTATTCAACTCCCATTGTAGACTTCATTTCATGAAAATGAAGTTTCACCTATCATTCACCTCAACCAATCAAGTCATCTATCTCAGGCTAACCCCATCAAGAATAGATTTACGAGAGAAGTATTTCATAATAGTTTTTCTTAAAGAACATAAGAATTATATTACTAAAAAGCTAAGTACACAACTGTAATGCTTGCGGGTCATCCGCAAAGTACAAAAACTGAGAATTATTAAAAAAAATACTAGCAAGTGGCCTACACTATTAAGAGATCATAGAAAGTGTATAGAATTCACTATTCTATGATTGTAAAAAAAAAAAATATTAGAAAATATAGATATCAAATATTATGGAAGGAGGGATAACTCCTAAGTAAAATTTAGTAGTCTGAAGAAAATCTGATTCAATCCAAAAACTCGAGAACTATATAGTAGTTATAATTTTGAGACCTAACAAAGCTAAGGCTCCAACCATAATAGGGTTTGAAGCTTCACATGGTTCTCTCCCCAACCACATAAGCGTCTTTGTTGTAATCTTAATAATAAATCTCATTTCTATAAATTGATAAAGAGCTACAAATGAATCATTCAACTCTAAATAGAAGTCAAACCTTACTTGAGAGTCATCTAGAGCTTATCTAACACTTCAATAATACCCTTAGGAACTTGTGTGGAATCAAATGTTTCATTGGTAATCATTACAATCTTTCTTCGTAGGAAGGAGAGAGAGATTGCATTATTTGATTTTCTTACAGTAATATTTCATTGAGAATTGTGCATTAAATCAAAGACGTGGAAAACTTGAATTCAAAAGGAGTTAATTCATGATATGAATAATACATTTAGCACATGACTTTTTTAGCAATGATTAGGTCCTAAATACCTAAGCCTCTTTGTCCCGTCAAGAGAGTCATAATGTGCCAACTAATTAAAAGCATCTTTTTACTATTATTGCTATCATTCCAAAAGAAGTCACATGAGAGTTTTAAAATTTTGAAGATAAGTATGTGGAAAAGGAGTTCAATATAGAATTGATAAGGACTAGCTTACTCACTTGACAAAAAAAGTTGTTTTGTTACCCTTTAATCATCTGATGGCTTTGTTAGCGAGGCAGCTTTGGTATTTGTCTTGTAGCCTACCCCTAGATAGGTAAGTTCCTAAATGTCTAAGGAGTTACAAATTATGTGTCTACTTTTATGAGCATAATGAGAAGGGTAGTAAACATTATACACAGCTAAATTGACTTTCAGGTTTGTGAGTTATTTAAAAATTACAAGATCATGAGAATATGAAAATAAGATTTGAAGTTTACTTTCAAGGCTAGAAGGAGATTTTCCGTGAATATCGGGTGAAAAATTTTGGTCCCCTTGATATTGATATTGATAGGAGTGATACTCTTGATTCTAAATAATATTGATGATTAAAATAGGAATGATCTGATTGATGATAATAAACATGTATAGGGAAAGAGGGTCTTCCTGTCATATCCCCTCAACTCATTGGGACTGGTCTCCATGCAAGAAAAAAAGAAAGAAGAGATACAGTATAAATCTAATCAATGAATTTATGATAAAGGTTCATAGATCCAAAGGTGTGAGTGATGACTTCTCGGGAAAAGAAACAGAGTCAAAAACTTTTTCGAGATCAAACTTTAGGAAAATGTACAGTGCACTATTTCGGAAGCAATGAAAATGTTAGCATAAATCGGTCTCTCAACCTAAGTAACAATCATCTGGGTGGGATGATTCCCACTTCTCTGTTCCAGAATTGTTCGAGACTTCAAAACTTCAGTCTGAGTTATAACTATCTGAATGGGACTATCCCACGCAATCTCAGCAACTGTTTGGAACTCCAACTCATTGGTTTGGATAATAACAATCTCGAAGGAGAAATTCCCGGTGATATCGGCTCCCTTGCAAAACTCCAGGCACTCGTCATCTGGAGCAATCAACTCACAGGAAGCATTCCTCCAGAGATTGTCAATCTTGGAAGCTTAACATCACTTTACATGAGTGTTAACCGTCTCACCGGACATATTCCTGCTGCAATAGGAAACCTCTCCTCTCTTATCCATCTTGATTTATCAAACAATCTTCTTCCAGGACGCATCCCAGCTTCCATATCAAACCTCACCTCTCTTCTTGATCTTATGCTCTTCAACAATAAACTTACAGGAGCCATCCCACCAGGCATAGGCAATCTTGTTCGCTTGAGGGAGCTTGTTTTGTTCGCCAACGAGCTCACCGGCCGCATCCCATCCGAGATCGGGAACCTACTCAATATTGCCGGCATATCTTTGCTTGGCAACAACCTAGTTGGCACCATTCCCACGACCTTGGGTTCGCTACAGAATTTAGATACTTTGGTTCTTAGTTACAATCAGCTGGAAGCAAGGAATGCTGCTGGGTGGAGTTTTTTGGATGCCTTGTCCAACTGCACCCGCCTTAGAATATTGCTCATATCAGCCAATCATCTAAGTGGCATACTGCCGACATCCGTAGCCAATTTGTCTCAAACCCTGGTAAAGCTATCTATGGATGACAACCAAATAGGTGGAGCCATTCCTACAGGGATTAGTAATCTTATTAATTTGACCAGACTTACCATGTCATCCAACCTTCTCGACGGTACGATTCCAGCAACACTAGGAAGCCTACCAAACTTAGGACAATTAGATCTGAGCCGCAACCTCTTCACGGGAGAAGTCCCTGCAGCCCTCGGCAACCTTTCGAGATTAGATACACTAGACTTAAGTGGAAACCGTATGGCGGGAGAAATCCCCGCAATCCTCGGCGACCTTTCACGATTGAGCATTCTTCAACTGGACGACAACCAACTGCACGGATCCATACCTCCGAGTCTTGGGAAGTGCCCATTAGATACGTTGAACCTTGCGTCCAATAAGCTGACAGGTACAACGCCCAGAGAGATCTTTCGCATCCCCAGTCTCGTCAGACTCTTCAACATTTCCTACAATTCGTTGACAGGATCCCTACCATTAGAATTTGGGAACTTGAAGAACGTCCCAACCATCGATGTCTCAAACAATAGATTGTCCGGTGAAATTCCCAGCACCATTGCTGAATGTCAAGTCCTGCAATACCTTTACATGCAAGGGAACCTTTTCCGTGGATCCATTCCTTCATTTGGGCAGCTAAAGGGGCTTCGAGTGCTGGACATTTCGAGAAATAATCTATCGGGGCATATACCAGATTTTCTTCGGAGCTTTAACATGACTTATCTTAATCTCTCCTTCAATGATTTGGACGGTGAAGTGCCAAAAGAAGGGATTTTCGGAAATGCAAGTGCATTCTCAGTAGTGGGGAACAGTAAACTTTGTGGGGGTATTCCAGAACTCAGATTGCCATCATGTACTTCCCAGAAGAAATCTTCTTCGTCTGTCAAGCTAATTGCCATCACCTCGGTTGTCGGAGGAATCTTGTTCGTCACCTTTCTAATCTCTTTGTTGGTTGCTCGTCACCGAATACGCAAGTCAAGCAGGCTTTCTTCTGTTACCTCATGCATCAAAGAGCAGCACAGGAAGGTCTCGTTTGCTGAGCTGCTCAGAGCAACAAATGAATTTTCGCCTGCTAATCTGATTGGCATGGGAAGCTTCGGATCTGTGTACAGAGGTATCGTGGATTGGGAAGACCACAAGGACGTGGCGGTGAAGGTACTCAACCTGCAGCGAAGAGGGGCTTCAAGAAGCTTCTTAGCTGAATGCGAAGCTTTGAGGAACATCAGGCATCGCAATCTCGTCAAGGTACTAACATCGTGCTCAGGTGTTGATTTCCGAGGGAATGACTTCAAAGCTCTCGTGTTTGAGTTCCTACCAAATGGAAGTCTGGACAAGTGGCTTCATCCTCCAGAAAGAGAAGAACAGGGCTCGTTAAGAATGATAAGCCTTCTTCAGAGACTGAACATATCGATCGATGTGGCTTCCGCGTTGGCTTATCTTCATCACCATGTCCCATCCCCTATTGTCCATTGTGATCTTAAACCGAGCAATGTTCTTCTGGATCAGGACATGGTTGCACGTGTGGGAGACTTCGGACTAGCGAGGATTCTGAACAAGATCATGAGTAAGCCATCCCAGAGGTCGACGAACTCGGCCACGTTGAAAGGGTCAATCGGATATGCTGCTCCCGGTGTGTTTCTCACTTTTCGCTTGCTCTGATGCTTCATCTGTTGTTGATGATACACATTTCTCATCTTACAATTATCTTTCAGAGTATGGGATGGGCAACAAAGTTTCTATCCAAGGGGATGTGTACAGTTACGGAATTCTGCTGCTGGAGATGTTTACCGGAAGGCGACCTACCGATGATGGTTTCAAGGCTGGTCTGAATCTTCATCGATACGTTGAGATGGCTCTTCCAGACCAAGTCGCCGAGATAATGGACCCAAACTTGTTATTAGGAACGGGAGAAGGAGAAGCACACCACGCAAATCCGTCAGCAAATAGGTCAAACATAAGGGCAGTGGAGTGCGTGACTTGCGTGCTCAGTGTAGGCATTTTATGTTCCAAGGAATCACCAAAAGAGCGAGTGCAGATGGAAGACGTGATAAGGGAGCTTCACGACATCAGGGACGCATTTCTGGGATTGCCTCCATGGCAGGAGTAAAGCTATATAGCTTTGCCGGCAATGCTCGTTCGTCTACTATATAGCTTTTAGCAAAATAAGCCTATGAATCCTCCATGGCATTTCCACTTTCTGCAATGTAATGTTTATCCCTCGTTTGCTTATTGCATGTGTGTGAATGGAAACACTTTAGCGGCACTACAATTCATGAAGCATTTTAAATTTAGTGGTGCTTCTCCTTTAGATATCTCAAAAAAAGGGTCAATCTACTGCTTTTTTTAGTTCATATCTAAATCCCAAAATGGTATCTTTCAACTATCGATAAATGAATTATGATCTTTACTTCACATCCATATTTTCTTCCATTAAATCTGGATAAAAATGACAGTTAAATTGTCAAACAATTGATAACTCGTGCCATTAATTTACTCTTCCGCAAGAAAACTAAGATCCATATCGATGATTGTCATCAACAACTTCCACTTTGCCTTTTGCGATATAATCTATTTTGATATCATGTGAGAAAAATAACTAAAAGGGTTGAAACAGTGATGTGTCATTCTCAGGTGGAAGCATAAGAACTGCATGCACATCGCATTGATGGTTAATCTAGGCTGATGGACTGGAAATAAAGATCTAGTGAGGCTGTTGTTGCTTGGTCATACTTAAAAAGGGTTCTCCACAAGAAATTGGTATCATATGAGATCAAAGGAGAGAGAGAGAGAGAGAGAGAGAGAGAGAGAGAGACGAGCTTCTTTCACTGTAATAGTGTTAATGATGCACCGTATTGCATGTTTAAATAGAAATTTTGTATTTATTTTTTAATATATATTTTGCTTGATTATTCTAACTCATCAACAGTAATTAGTTTACTGAAATAGTTTAGTCTCACGTCAAAAGAGCGCCAGATGAATTTATTATTAGACATGGGAAAAATAACACGTGTAGATGCTAAATTCAAATCTTATATTCTTTACTTATCTTTATATATATATATATATATATATATATATATATATATATAATACTTAGTAACTTGTAATATCCTTAATTTTTATTAGAAATTATTCGTAAATATAGATATTGCAAGCATTAAATTTTTTTTAAAAAAAAGGGTTTACACCCACCTCCTCTCGCAGCCGTCTCTCTCTCCCTCGGGAGGAAAACAGCGACTGCAGCGGCGTGGGAGCGTGAGGGAGAGACAGAGGGTAGAGAGGAATAAAAAAAAGGAAAGAATAAGAAGAAAAGAAAGAGAAGGAAAGGAGCAGAGGGGAAACAAAAGAAGAATAAGAGAAGGAAAGAGGGTAGATAGGGAGGCATCGCCTGTGAGAGCAGAGGAGAAAGGGGAACAAAAAAAGGAAACAGAAGAGGAGGAAGAAAGCAAAACTGAGAGGGAGAAAGAAACGAGAGACGGAAGAAAGGGGAAGGAGGGAAGGAAGAGAAGAAGAAAGAGAGACGAGAAGGGAGAAGGAAGAGAAACGAGAGGGAAAGAAAAAGGGAAAATGAAAGGGTTGGTGCACTTGATCCGCACTCGAGGAAAGAAAAAAAAGCAGAAAAAAAAAGGGGGAAGAAAATAAGGAGAAAATTATGGAGGACTTGGTTCTGATATCTAATAGATTTCGATAAGTTCAGAAAAAAATATTTGAGGTATGATTTGAATTCTCTCATATTTTTATTAATTAGATTTATATTTTGAATTATAGATTGATGAATCTTGATATTCTCAATTAATTGGATATTTATGTTATGAAGGAAATAAAAATTAAAAAAATGGTGAAATAATAAGGAAAGGAAAGATTAAAATATAACATGCCATTAGAGTAAGTATCATTTATATGTTACAAGTATTTGATTCTGTAAATGCATATAGTTTACATGAATTATGAGTTATCTTATTATTTAAATGTGCTATAAAGAAATTTATATGTTAATATGATTTTAGTTAAATCTCGGATTTTGATTATGAAATCAATTGTAAATTGTTTGATCCAATCCATATATTGAGAAAAGTGTGTAGGATTAACTACGGTAGCAATAAGACATAAAGAAGATATTGCGCCGGAGTCAAGATCGAGATCTCGTTGGAAGTTCAAGAGTTCGTCGGAAGTCCGGACGTTCATCGGAAGTTCTGCTGAAACCAACCAAGAAGTCCCTAAGCTTAACAAAGAAGCTCGTCGAAACTCGCCAAGAAGATCATCGTAAAGTCCGGGAGCTTGCCGGGAGTCCGTCGGAACATTACCAAGAGTTCATCGGAAGATCATCGAAAGCTCGCTGGAGGAGCAATTGACGTACCGGAATAAGAGTGCTTTGATTACGTCTTAGTTATTATAGTTAGATAGTAGATTGAGTTAGAATTAGAAGGTAATCCCACTAACTTAATTAGGGGCCAACTAGGCCCTTAATAGGGCTGAATTGGGTCGGATTGAACAGCCCATTCAACCCCTGAAAATATGGCCGACGGTGGCACCACTTGGAAGACTCAATCTCATAGGAATTCTAGGCAATAGTACTGCCAATAGTTAATGTTGCTAGCGGTGGTACCGCCCTTGTCAGGCGGTGGTATCGCCGAGTGTCAAGTGTTAGGCGGTGGTACCGTCAGTACCTTGGAAATCCGGGATGATACACTTTTTAACTCTATTTTTTAAGCCATTGGGGCCTATAAATACCCCACCCATTTCTGCATAAAAGGGTAACAAAGTGCTATTATACTTGTAGAAAAATCTAAGTTTTTAGGGGTTCAAAAGTATTGTAAAAGTGAGAAAAGTTCTCCACCTCCCTCTCTTAGCCTTGTAACCATCCAAGAAAGATGAGAGAAAGTTGTAAGGGTTGTCTCCTAAACCCGACAAAAGGAGAAAAGAGTTGTAAATGGTGGTTGGCCTTCACCTATTGAAGGAAAGCCTTTAGTGGACGCCGGTGACTTCGACAAAGGAGGAATCCGAAAGTGGATGTACGTCACATTGATCGAACCACTCTAAATTCTGATTTGCTTTTCCTTTTGTGTAATTTACTTTAACGGTAAATCATTTCATAGCAAACTGCTTCTTCTCCTCCTCTTGCTTTCACTACGTTTACGCTCTCATATGTTCAAGTTGTTATCTTTCCAATTCGGTTTTAATCGAATGTATAAAATATTTTCCGAAATCGAAGAATTTTTCACTGCACTAATTCACCCCCCCCTCTTAGTGCCGCTCTTAATCCTAACAATTGGTATCAAAGCAAGGTTCACTCTCATTTGATTTAAAACCCAAGAGAGATGACATTTACCGGCAACCAAAAGAATCATTCAATTACACGTCCGCCCATGTTCAATGAAACGGATTATATATATTGGAAGACTAAAATGAGGATCTTCCTAATTTCAATAGATTTTGAGCTATAAAACATTGTCAAAAATGGTTTTCAAAAGTCTTCTCTTCCAATGAACAATTGGAATGAGTTGGAGAAGAAGACTTTCACTTTAAATGCCAAGGCTATGAATGTCTTGTTTTGTGCATTAGATAAAAATGAGTTTAATTGAGTATCCATTTGTGAAACCGCTTTTGATATTTGGCACATACTTGAAGTGACTCATGAAGGCACTAGTAGAGTGAAGGAATCGAAAATTAATCTTTTAGTGCATTCTTATGAGTTGTTTCGGATGAAACCACATGAGACCATTGGAGACATGTACACCCGATTTACAGATGTCGTCTATGGTCTAAAAGGACTTAGTAAAGGCTTCTCGGATTTTGAACTTGTTAATAAAATTTTAAGATCTTTTCCAAAGAGTTGAGACCCTAAAGTCACGGTCATTTAAGAGGCCAAAGATTTAAATAATTTTCCTCTCGAAGAACTAATTGGGTCACTAATGACCTATGAGATGACTTGTAAAGCTCATGAAGAGCTTGAGGACATCCTTCCAAAGAATAAAAAAGATATGGCACTAAGAACCCAAGAAAACCACTTGAAAGAAAACTCAAGTGATGATGATCTTGATGAAGACTTGGTACTCTTAACAAGAAAATTCAAAAAATTCATAAAAAGGAATAAATTTAAAAATGATACTAAAAATAAATTTGAATCCAAGAAAGATTAAGTAATATACTACGAATGCAAGAAGCCGGGACATTACAAGAACGAATGTCCCCTAGCCAAGAAGAAACAACAAAAAAAGAAGGCTCTCAAAGCAACATGGGATGACTCAAGTGCATCCGAAGAAGAGGAGCTAACCAACATCGAGCAAGTTGCTCACTATGCGCTAATGGCTATTGGAGATGAGAAAAATGTATCATCACAAGCTAGGAGCAAGAGATGGTACATTGATAGTGGATGCTCAAGGCATATGACCAGAGATCCATTTCATTTATCTAAGCTCACTAGCCTAGACGAAGGATATGTCACCTTCGGAGATAACAACAAGGGTAAAATCATTAACAAAGGAACCATAGGTAATAAATCCAACCTTTTTATTAAAGATGTATTGTTAGTTGATTATTTAAAGCAAAACCTTTTGAGTATTAGTCAATTGTGTGAAAAAGAGTATATCGTTAGATTTGAATCTAATGTTTGCATTATTGAAAAACCACACAAAAACACATCTATGATTGCCCCAAAACAAAATAATGTACACACTATCAAGATTGATGATCTTTGTAGTAAAATGTGTTTTTCGGTTTTAAATGACGATGCTTGGCTTTGGCATAGGAGATTAGGTCATGCTAGCATAAAACTAATCTCTCAAATCTCATCTAAAGAACTTGTGAGAGGAATTCCTCACATTAAATTCATTAAAGACAATGTGTGTGATACATGTCAACTAGAAAAATAAATAAAAAATAGTTTCAAAACAAAGAACCAAATAAGCACCTCTGGACCATTACAATTGATCCATATGGACTTGTTCAGATCAATTGCTACATCAAGCATAGGAGGTAGCAAATATGCCTTTGTCATCGTAGATGATTATAGTAGATACACATGGACTTATTTCTTGGCACATAAAAATGATAGCTTTAGATATTTTTCTAAGTTTTGTAAACTTTTTAAAATGAGAAGGATTTTATGATTTCATCAATTTGAAGTGATCACAATGGTGAATCTCAAAACTATGATTTCCAATACTTTTGTGAATCTAATGGATACAACCACAATTTCTCTACTCCGAGAAATCCTCAATAAAATGGAGTAGTAGAAAGAAAAAATAGAAACTTACAAGAAATGATAAGAACTATGTTAAACGAACATAGCCTACCTAAATACTTTTGGGTCGAAGCTGTAAATACGGTATGCTATGTCATGAATAGGGTTATAGTAAGACCATTACTTTCCAAAACTTCTTATGGGTTGTTGAATAACAAAAAACCCAATGTTTCATATTTTAAAGTTTTCGGGTGTAAATATTTTATTTTGAATGAAAAAGATACCTTATGAAAGTTTGATACAAAATCCAATGAAGGAATTTTTCTTGGTTATTCTTCCATTTCAAAGACTTTTCACATCTTTAATAAAAGAACTTTAGTTATAGAAGAATCTATTCATGTTGAACTTTGATGCATCTTCTTCCGAACCTTCTTTATCGAAGGAATGGAAGCATGTAGATGCTCATCCTAAGGAGCTAATTATAGGAGACACATCGAAAGAGGTTCAAACTCGTTCTTCTCTTAAGAATTTTTGTGCCAACGTCATTTTTCTCTCCCAAATTGAACCTAAATGTACTGACGAGGCCTTGAAAGATTATTCATGGGTCATCGCAATGTAAGAAGAGTTGAATCAATTTAAGAAAAATGAGGTGTGGAAGCTTGTTCCTAGACCAAATGACCATTTAGTTATTGGTACTAAATGGGTCTTTAGAAACAAGCAAGATGAATTTGGTATCATGGTTCGAAACAAGGCTAGATTAGTGGCCAAGGGTTTCAACCAAGAAAAAGGTATCGATTATGAAGAAACCTTCGCTCTTGTGGCACGATTAGAAGCCATAAGGATGCTCCTTGCCTATGCTAATAGTAACAATTTTAAATTATTTCAAATGGATGTTAAAAGTACTTTTCTTAATGGTTTTATTTCTGAATAAGTTTATGTTGAACAACCTCATGGATTTGATAATGATAATCTCCTTAATCATGTGTTTAAATTGACTAAATCTCTCTATGGATTGAAACAAGTCCCAAGGGCTTGGAACGAGAGACTTAGCTCATTTCTTATCGAAAATAATTTCTCTCAAGGCAAGGTCGATACTACATTGTTTATCAAAAATTTTAAAAATAATTTTCTTACTGTTCAAATTTATGTTGATGATATTATTTTCGATTCCACGAATGAATCTCTATGTGAATCATTTGCTAAAAGTATGAGTCTTGAATTTGAAATGAGTTTGATTGGGGAATTAACTTTCTTTTTAGGTTTACAAATCAAATAACTAAGTAATGACATTTTTCTTAATCAAACAAAATATGCTTTAGATTTGCTCAAAAGGTTTAATATTGATAGCTTAAAAGCTATCAATACTCCAATGAGCAAGGTCTGCCATACCGAAGCGTATCGCCCGGTACGGGCGGTACGTACCGGTCCGACAGGTTATCGGTACACGGACCACCCGCTACCGGGTGGTACGTATCGGTTTCAATTATAGCACTGTAGCAGTGCACTGTAGCACTATAGCAATGCTCGGTACACCCGTACCGAGCCCAGATCGAAACACCGGTACGGTACGATATTACGAACCTTGCCCATGAGTACCTCCGCTAAATTAGATGTTGATGAAAGTGGAGAAAGCTTTGATCAAAAAGCTTATAGGGGTATGATATGTAGTTTACTATATCTCATCGTAATTAGATCGAAAATCATGTTTAGCGTTAGACTTTGTGCTAGATTTCAATCTAATCCTAAACTATCTCATCTTAAAGCAGTCAAAAGAATATTTAAATATCTTAAAGGAACCACAAATCTAGGATTATGGCATCCAAAATTCAAAAACTTTGAGCTAATTGCTTATGCTAATGTGGATTTTGCTGGATGTAGAATAGATAGAAAAAGGACATCCGGAACGTGTCAATTTTTAGGACACACTTGTCTCTTGGTCCTCCAAGAAGCAAAACTCGGTTGCACTATCCACAACCGAAGCCGAATACATAGCGGCTAGTTCATGTTGTGCACAAGTTGTATAGATGAAAAATACATTGGAAGATTATAAAATTTACCTTAAGAATATTCCTATAAAATGTGATAATACAAGTGCAATATGTTTAACAAAAAACCATATTCAACACTCTAGAACTAAACATATTGATATTAGGCACCACTTTATACGTGATCTTGTTAACAATCATGAAGTAATCTTAGAGTTTATTGAAATGAAACAACAATTAGCTGACATCTTTATAAAACCTTTAAGTGAAGAACAATTTGATTTTATAACAAGGGAGTTGAATGTTAAATTGTCCGAATGCATGAATTTGTTGTATATCTTTTTCGGACTTAATTTATTCCATGAATGGGGCTTTCATGACTCAATTTCGTTTTTATCTTCCTTGATATAAAGTTTACTCCATACCCTTGCTCCATCACTAATGATTTTTGATACACTTAATCACTTCATGGATTTCATTGACAAATGCATCTCTCATGGATTTCACTCCTATCAATTTTTAATGAGAAATGGATTTAATGTGATACTCCTCTCGTTATGAAGGTTTATTCATGAAATTTGTTTTATCCTTCATATGATGATTATTTCACATGAATTCTTTCTTATTGAAGGAAGAATTTTTTTGAATTTTTTTATATGAGATGAAGACTTGCAAGAGTGAGGATTTGATTTTACATGAATATCTTGATCCTTTTCATGAATCCCTTCTCCTTACGAAAATTTAAATATGATTTAATGAAACTCTTTTATTGTTTTTGACTTGATTCAAATTATTTCACAAAGTTGGTTCTTAATGGATTTCCTCCTTACTTTCCTTCTTCATGCAAAGTTTTGATGAAAAAAAGGAGGAAAAGTTTGATGGAATCTATCTCTTTAATGTTTATAACTTTTGATATTGAGAACTTTTGAATAATATCATGCAATGATGCAATATCGATTGGATAAACTAGTGTGAAACTTGCATTGTTGAATTATCCTCTTTTTTGTTGATGACAAAGGGGGAGAAATGATACCAAAATGTGGTAAATTGATGATAATGTATGCAATGTATCTTATCGTAAATGCTTATGTGCTTATCATTTGAAATATATTAAAATATGGCATGGTTACTTATAAATGTTTTAATTCTTAGTATTATGCTTGATTTCGCATCAAATTGATAAATGACTTTCATTATGATAAGATATCATAAGCTCAACTTGCTATTTACAATTGATATCTTGCCATGCAATGATGAATTGTTATCTTTTATCAAGAATAATCATCTTGTTAAAATTCATATTCGAAATTCGTAAATAATGATTGATTATCATTAGACTTGAAAATGGATGTCATACCTCGACATCATTTTCACAAATACGAAGCATCGTATTTTGAATTGGTAAATCATGATAAGTATCATGATATGCATGTTGATAAGTTTAAATGAACTTAACTTATCGGTTTGATACTTAAATTCAAAGGCATTAAATTCAAGAATGTATTTTCTCAAGTATGGCATATAGATACAGGAGTTAAGGTTAACTCCGTCATCAATTGATTGTCATCATAAAAAATGGAGAGATTATTGAATCTCGGATTTTGATGATGAAATCGATTGTAAATTGTTTGATCTAATCTATATATTGAGTAAAGTGTGCAGGATTAACTACGATAGCAGTAAGACATAAAGCAGGTGTTGCGTCGAAGTCAAGATCGAGATCTCGTTGGAAGTTCAAGAGTTCGTCGAAAGTCTGGACGTTCGTCGAAAGTTCTGTCAAAACCAACCGAGAAGTCCAGGAGCTTGCCAAAGAAGCTCGTCATAACTCGCCAAGAAGATCATTGTAAAGTCTGGGAGCTTGCCGGGAGTCCACCGGAACATTATCGAGAGTTCGTTGGAAGATCGCCAAAAGCTCGCTGGAGGAGCAATTGACCTATCGGAACAAGAGTGCTTTGATTACATCTTAGTTATTATAGTTAGATAGTAGATTGAGTTAGATCATTCAACCCTTGAAAACATGGCCGACGGTGGCACCACCTGGGAGACTCGGTCTCCCAGGAATTCTGGACAGTGATACCGCCCTCGTCATGCGGTGATATAGTCGGCAGTTAATGCTGCCAGCGGTGGTGCTGCCCCTATCAGGCGATGGTACCGCCAGAGCTCGGTCTCCTAGCTCTGTCAAGCGGTGGTATCGCCTAGTGTCAGGTGTCAGGCGGTGGTACCGCCAGTACTCCGAAAATCCATGATAAGATACTTTTTTGCTCTATTTTTTAAGTCATTGGAGCCTATAAATACCCCACCCTTTTTTGCATGAAAGGATAACAAAATGCTATTATACTTGTGGAAAAATCTAAGTTTTGGGGGGTTTAAAAGTGTTGTAAAAATGAGAAAAGTTCTCCTCCTCCCTCTCTTAGCCTTGTAACCATCCAAGAAAGATGAGAGAAAGTTGTAAGGGTTGTCTCCTAAACCCGACAAAAGGAGAAAAAAGCTGTAAATGATGGTTGGCCTTCGCCTATTGAAGTAATGCCTTTAGTGGACGCCAGTAACTTCGATGGAGGAGGAGTCCAAAAATGGATGTAGGTCACATTGACCGAACCATTTTAAATTCTGGTTTGCTTTTTTCCATTTGTGCAATTTACTTTAACTACAAATCATTTCATAGCAAACTGTTTCTTCTCCTCCTCTTGCTTTCACTAGATTTACACTCTCATACGTTTAAGTTGTTATCTTTTCAATTCGGTTTTAATCAAACGCACAAAATGTTTTTTGAAATCGAAGAATTTTTCACTGCACTAATTCACTCACCTTCTTAGTGTCAGCTCTTTGATCCTAACAATTTGAAGAATTCAAATGTTAATATGATATAAGTATTTATTGATTTATGTTATCTGATTCTTATGAAAATGTCTATTTAATTATTATATTTGAAAAGCATTGAAAAATGTATGAATATTATTAGTTTTAAAAATAATATACAAAAGGATTTGTTAAAACTCTTCGTTATATCAAAAGTAATTGATATATTATTTTTAGTAATATGATAGCTGTTTGATAAGTATGATTATGATCTAAGATTATAAATTAGTTATATATATTAGAAATTAGTTTTTTTTTTGAAGCATTGACACAAAAAGATATGTGTTATCTATACCATTGAGGGTTAAATATAGTTCTGGACCTTATTATACGGATATAACGTGGACATAGTTGCCAAGACAACAAAGACTTTTGTTCTAATATGTACATCTTAATTATATTTATCCTTAAAAGCCTTAGTTATATTTATGTTCATTTGCGAATAGTTAATGGTAGTAGTCTTTGCACTTCAAATATTTTATGCTCGAATATATGATATTAATAATATTTATATTTTATTATGAAAATATATTTTAAAATATTCTAATTCAAAAATATTAAAAGTATTTTATGTGATTTAAATTGTATTTATATTTTTCTAAGTATTTAAGCATTTTATGGTAACAAGTCATGATTTTGAAATGCATATGAAGTTTAAGTTTTTATAAATTATATGAGTATAAAAAAGAGGTCTTTGATATCCATATATATTTTCATAATGCATTTAAATATATTTTACATTTGAAAGTATTGTTAGCGAGCTATGATTTGAAACGCAGATGAAGCTTATGTTTTGTAACTTTTATAAACACGAAAAAAGTATTTGATATTTATACATATTTTGAAAATGTGTTAAATGCATAAGAATTTTATGTGTTTTAAAGATAATATTTATTTATAATAAGTTTTGAAAGTTTTGGCCTGTGATTTGCTTATATGATTATCTTTTCATTTTTCAGAATTACATAGCAAAAACATGATGAATCTATTATGAATTGAATTATGTAATTACTTTGTTAAACAATAATGAAAGTCTGGTGCTTGAATTGATTATGGTTCAGTACTAATAATATATGTCCCATGGTTGATTAATTATGAATTATATTATATAATAATTATTATTTAAAATAATATATATTTAAATTTTGACCATCTACTTTTATAGAAAATTTCATAGCGACTTTTTGTTGAGTTGGGGGGCCCCACATGACTCACTTTGTCTTCTAAACAAATGCTGTCGGTTTGATATTTTCTTTAGAGCTGCCCCCCGTGATTATGTCTTTACAAAACAACGCTCCAACTTGCACCGTGATATTATATATGGCTGTCTTGACTCAGCACCACCATCAACACGGATTAACATGGCTTAAGAATTGCAGACTGACACAAAAATTTCATTGTAACACGTCTCATCCCTCAAGATTATTTCATTTTCCTCGAGATTATTTCGTTTTAATTAATGGTTCTCCGGTAAATAAATATGTGACTGGTTCTTCGAATGTGGTGGCTCAATAGTCATATTTAAGCATGATTAATGAAAATTCTGATGCTCACATCCTATCGTTTTGCAGTGGCCAGCATTAGTCAGTGCACGGGACTCGTTAGTTCCTTACGGGTTGCAATCTAAAGGTGAATTATCGGCTTTAGTGAAGTCATGGAACTCACGTAGTTAGTTCAATGCAATTTTTGTTCTAAAAGATTAGGAGAATATATAGACTCGTTTAGCTTAATCTGAAGTTTTAGTTGCTTCCGCCAATACTTGTAGAATGAATTTAAATGAACAAAACAAGAAGAAGATCGAGGAATGTTTCCACCTTACAGCAGCATCACATAAGCTGGTGCGCACTTGTCATATATAATGTACATGAGGCCTATAGAAAACTCAGCTCTAATGTCAACTTAGCCTTTGAGCTTATACCGCGGACGTCTTCCAAAGGCAAGATAGCTCCAAGCAACTCACAACATTTCAAGATACTACGACTGGAACACGGAATGCTCACGGATCTCGGGAGTCACAAGAGTGCTTGCATGGAACGAAAACGAGGGCGCTTCTTCGTATTTGTACGTGCACCTCCGCCGCCGACATCCTTCTTCCCTTTCCTCCTCGTAATCTTGTCTTCCGCAGGCCTATCAGCTTCCCAGTTCGGAACTCCTACCGCTGAATTCGACACAGATCGCCTCGCTCTCCTCTCCGTCAAGACTCTCGTCTCGGACCCATCCGGAGCACTGGTCTCCTGGGGGAACAGCTCCCTCCATTTCTGCCGGTGGCGAGGGGTGAAGTGCCGTAATCATGGCGGTGAACCGAGGGTCACAGCTCTGGTGTTGGAGTCTCTCCGGTTGAAGGGTAAACTATCTCCGTCCCTGGCTAACCTCACCTTCCTCAGGAGACTCCGCCTCGGTAACAACAGCCTTGAGGGTTCCATCCCGCAGGAGCTCGGCTTTCTATCCCGGCTTCGGTCCCTCAATCTAAGTGACAATCATCTGGGTGGGATGATTCCCACTTCTCTGCTCCAGAATTGTTCCGAACTCCGAATCTTCAGCCTGAGTCATAACAATCTCAACGGGACAATCCCACGCAATCTCAGCAACTGTTTGTATCTACGAATTATTGATTTGGGCCGGAACACGCTCGAAGGAAACATCCCCAGCGATATCGGCTCTCTACCGAAGCTAGAGACAGTCGCCATCTGGGACAATCTCCTCGAGGGAAGCATTCCTCCAGAGATCGGGAAGCTCGCAAGCTTAACAGGACTTCACTTGCGTTTCAACCATCTCGATGGACCTATTCCTGCTGCGAAAGGAAACCTCTCCTCTCTTACCCAACTTGACCTGTCCAATAATCTTCTTGCAGGAGCCATCCCTGCTGCGATATGGAACCTCACCTCTCTTCGCGGGCTTCTGCTGTGGAATAAT